>JACXGJ010004028.1:0-48685 GCA_016801105.1 Esox niger
AAGAACCATTAGTGAAAAACAAACCTGAATCGGTCGCCTGTTTAGATGCAGCCTTCGTACAAAATAACAGATCACATTTAGGCTGCCGCTGTTCTTTGATTGTTCAGATCTGCCAATAAGACAAACACACATATAAACACACACATACACACACACATACAGACACACGTACAAACACACACATACACACACACATACAGACACACGTACAAACACAAATGAGTAATCTTCAGCATAATAACTATAGAGCATGTGCCTTTTATAAATCGACCACAAATCACAAAAGGCACCATGCTTATGTAAGCCTTGTGTGTAATTTCTCTCCCATTTGTCTCAGATTGACAGAGCAAAATGTTCACTACAGTGGCTCCTGCGCTGCCAAGCCTATCATAGCCTGTTCAAGACAAAAACATCTAGGCAGGAAGGTTTAATCCTGAACAGTTACTTGGAAATGTTAATCTTTGATTTAAACATTAGTCACAATGATTGGATTAATAAAAACTAAAAACAAACAGAGGTGAATGACAGCAAGGATTCCACCAAACATATTTCTTGTCATTGCAAAATAATTACCTAGCTTTGACCAAACTGTTTATTCAGTGGCTTCCCACAAAACTCTTTCCTTCAGAGCCATATGGCACTTTATTTTGTAAATTGAGAGCTAATTTTGCCCAGCGCCCTGTTGGCCCTCCAGCGGTACACTAAAAAGAGACGCCATCTGAGAGGGAGTCCAAGTCTCCTTGTTGCCATGCCAACCCCATACAGCAGTTGTCAATGTCTCCACATTAAAACGCCGCCTCAGTGCTCTTCATTTATGCAGGTTCATTCCAGGGTCATTCCAGGGTCATTACAGCGAATCATGCACCTGGAAAAAAAAACCTGAACAACTAACAACTCCACGGATTCCTCATCAGGTGCTCAGACCAGAGCCGAGTTGTGTATGTGTGTGTGTGTGTGTGTGTGTGTGTGTGTGTGTGTGTGGTGGAGTTAGGGCAATCTGCAACCACTCAGGCCTGTCCTAACCACTCCCTTCTGCCTCACTAGTCACCCAGAGGACAGGGAAGCGTTGAAGTAGCCGCTTGTACTTTTCCCTTTCACCCATAAACAACATACTGGACTATTTGGGGTGAATTCTGCCTCCACCGAGAAAAACCCACGAAGCGAGAGGTGAAGAACGGCCTTTCCCTAAGCCATTCATTTGCAAAAAGTGTTGTGGTTTCCGTGAAAAACAGAAATATGCGTTCATTAAGGAGACTGACTGTGTGTGGGCCAGCATCATTCTTGGCAGTAATTAACTTTATAATGAACATGTTCATGACAAGATGGAAAGCAAAACACAACATTCATTCTGTTTGACTCTTTGTGACCTCCTCCCCTTTCTGTCTCCCTCTCTTCCTTATCTGCAGTGCTGGAAAGAACAACAAAAACCTTCAGCAATTACACAACAAATCATCTTGGAAACTTAAGACAGTGTTTTTAAAGAACTGTGATGTGCCATTTGCAAGACGGTACATTGGGCAGCAGGAAGATAAATATGTTGTTTGAAAGTAAGAAGTAGCTTTGACGGCAACGGTACCGAACAGCGGCGGTTCAAATAATGTTTACTGTGTGTCTAAACAAGACAGCGCCACTCCATGAGTCCTGCACACCGAGAAAGCTAGCTGGGGAATAATCATTACCATCAGAGCTTCCAGCTTCGTTGATTCAATATCACCTCGAACTTTCAGTCATCTCTGCGAACAGACTCATGAAACACACCATGGCTGATGGCAACTTATTGGGAGAGACATTAATATTTCATACTTTGAATGTTGTTTTCTCCCCTGAGGCTTCAACAAACAAGTCTCAAATGTGCAATATGACAATCATGATTGTTTGGTGTTGTGCCCTAATGAGCACAACCCGAGCTTAGAAATCCATCTCTCTGGGTGATGTTTGTCAGTGACAAGAAAGAGAAACATCATACTCCGTCACTCCTCATGAAGTTCGTAGCATCAGTTAAGCCACTGAACGGTCTCCTGTCCATATAGCATATTTTATTCCTCGCAGTAATTGACTGGACATTGTGACCCTCAGATCTCTGGGATGATTGATATGCATAATCTATTATTAGATCATATGGCACATGTACGCTAATCCCAGACGACATGTTGTTGGCAGGCTGTTGGAGTGTATTAGAGGCTTTCAGGGAAATGATCACACACACACACGAACACGCACACGCACACACACTCAGGCATAAAACACACACTCAGACACAGAGGTCCAACTCAGCTGGCCGAATGGAAACATCAAAATAGATTGCCCTAAAAGAAAATCATATTTTAACTAACACTAACCTTAAAGATTACACATTAACCCGGAATGTTAAACTTAAGCCCAAGCATTGCCCGTTTCAAAATGGGGCAATCACATTTTCCTGGTTAAAAAGCTCACAAACGTCAATACTAATACTACCCTATTTATTAACATGTTATAGTGCAATACAACAGATGTTAATCTAGAACGATAAGACATAGTACATTTCATTCTGACAGCTATTTCATTCGAATAACTACAATACGGTATACCACTGGGCAATTCAATTATGTAAATTAAATACATCTGTGATAATAAAGGTTGGGTGATATCTGGAAAAGACATCCGTTGTGTAAATGGTTAGTTTAATCCTGTCAATATTATATGACAGTGCCGTTACTCTTTATTCATTTTATTCAAATCCCTAAAAGTGAAGGTTTATCGCAATATCAGTATTTCATATGAGAGTGTATGGCTTAAGGCAAATTGAATGGACCATTTACCTGGATTGAAATGGAAAAACACATGAATACCACCACACAAATACCCTGGTGCTTCTATTGCTGCACTTTTCAATGCAATAAAATTAGGTCAAATGAAATCCAAATAATGAGGTCTAAATCTGCTATACCAACAACTTACGAAGTCACACAGTGTCAACCCAAAAACACTACACATAGCTGAATGCTACATCTCAGAACATTGATGTTTCCTCTTCAACAACATAGCATGCATGCATGAGAGTGCCTGCCTTCTGGAAAACAGCCCATACCTAAGAGGATCACACACGCAGTATCACACCCAAAAGTTAAATTAACTCTAACACACAGCAAAAGTTAAACTAACTCTGGGGAGTGTCGTCGGGTCGGGAGAGCCAAAGTCAAGCATGTTTACATCTGAACACTCCTGGGGGGTGATATCTGCTCCCAGCAGACAGTGCCGAGATGGGAGGATGTGACTTCTCCTGAAGGAGGTAACACCCCAGACAGAACCGCTTCCTTCCCTCACCCCTCCTCGTTCTCTCTTTCCTGTTCCACCTGATCTCAATATCTTTATATCTTCAATGCCCTATTTATTTATCTATCCTTTCTCTCTTCCCTTCCTTCCTTCCTCTCTCTCTATCGCTCTCCCTCTCCAGTCTCCTTGCTACTGTTGCATTCGATCTCTTCTCACTTTCCCCCATCCTCTCATCTCCCTCCTTGTTTTATCCTTGTTTCTCTCCTCTTATCTTTCACTTTATTCCCTTCATCCCTAGAGGAAGGATTCCACAGAAAGGGACATTCTGGAGGACAAACCTTCTCTAAATGAGGGAAAGTTTCATCCCCTACAGCATAAAAAGCGGAGGATGATTCAGTGAAATGCTACGCTGCAATCTCATCAAAATGTAGCCCAACAAGTGCTTTTGGTTGCATAGGTGAACCCCATTTTAGTTCCTGGGAGAAGCCAAGTAAAAAAAGAGAGAGAAACATAACCTTTGTTAGTTTGGTTAGCATGCTCCTTCTGAACTCTCCTATACTGTTTATTGAGAACTGCTTATTCCATGGGAACCCCATTTAGCAGAGGAAGAATCAACAAATCAACAACCCCCTTTTTCGCAAGGGACGTATCGACAATCAGAAAAAAACCTTCAGCAGGGCCGCATTTCAACAGTAAGAACCTCTAAAAGGTAAATCTGTCTGAAATAACCTTTTTAGGTTGCCACCCCTGTAGACCCTCTGTACTTCAAAGAAACCTGTGTGCAAAGGTTAAACTATAGACCCGGAATGACATCGCTGTATATTCTCTATTATAACATCTCCCATGGGTCACTTTGGCCAGATCCATGAAGTGGCTGATGCCTAGTGATGACCCCGTTGGAGTCATTATAGCAAGTCATTGCGTTGTAGTTGATATTCCCACATAGCTGACTAAAAGTTATGTGTCCAAGTATATCCCGCACATACTGTACATTGCACATAGACCAATCCTGTATGTTAGTAGCAGAAGTGAACAGAAACATATTTTCTCATGCTGTCTTTACTCATATAATCAATTAGTTGCTGTCCCGTATAATCTGAATCGGTAATTCCGTTTGCCCAATGCTAAGACACATGTGAGTTTCCTGCAAACGTCAAGGTGGTGACACATTCCTGCGCCACGTTCTACAACATCTCCAGAGTATGACCTTACCTCACACAGGACAAGGGACAGGTAGTATTCCAGGCAGCTTACATCTGGAGGTTTGCAACTCACTGTTGGTAGGTTTTCTGCTTGTCCAGTCAAACCACTTCAACATATTTAAAGTGCTGCAGTCTACCTGGTTTTGAACTCGCTGCAGCCTACCTGGTTGTGAAGTCGCTGCAGCCTACCTGGTTGTGAAGTCGCTGCAGCCTACCTGATTGTAAACACACTGCAACCTGCCTTGTTTTGAACTCTCTGCAACCTGCCTAGTTTTGAACTTGCTGCAACGTGCCTGGTTTTGAACTCGCTGCAGCCTGCCTGGTTTTGAACTCACTGCAACCTAGCTGGTTTTGAACTCGCTGCAGCCTGCCTGGTCTTGAACTTGCTGCAGCCTGCCTGGTTTTGAACTCGCTGCAGCCTACCTGGTTGTGAACACACTGCAACCTGCCTCGTTTTGAACTCTCTGCAACCTGCCTGGTTTTGAACTTGCTGCAACGTGCCTGGTTTTGAACTTGCTGCAGCCTGCCTGGTTTTGGACTTGCTGCAGCCTGCCTGGTTTTGAACTCGCTGCAGCTTGCCTGGTTTTGAACTTGCTGCAGCCTGCCTGGTTTTGAACTTGCTACAGCTTCCCTGGTTTTGAACTCGCTGCAACCTGCCTGCTTTTGAACTTGCTGCAGCTTGCCTGGTTTTGAACTCGCTGCAACCTGCCTGGTTTTGAACTCGCTGCAACCTGCCTGGTTTTGAACTTGCTGTGGCCTACCTGGATTTGAGTTCTCCCATGTTACCCCCTGTTGCATACACTCCACTGTCCTTGCTTCAGGTAGAAGTTCAAATCTACAACAAGACAACGGGCTTGTCTGAGAAGCAGTGAAACAAACTGCTCTTCCTTACCAAAAGGAAATGCTTGAACACATCCCTACCCAGATTTCACAATACTCGCCCCCCACCCGTGCATAAGGGCAGCTCCCGCTGAGCCAACTCAAAGCCTTTGAATATAGGAGTCCCTGCCCAGTTTGGGAAACCTCTGAAACCCTTCTGAAAGAGGATTTGAAATAACTTCAATGGTGCGGTTCGTGAAATAAATCAATGGTTACTATTCCAATGTTTCCCCTCTCTCTAGCTCCGTTTTTGATTGCTGTTTAGGGCAGTACTGTATACAGACAAAGTGATTATTCTGTATGGTGGTCCCAACTAACTGTTTGAAGATGAATGCACCAACAACCAACAGTTAGATAAGACCGTGGGTCAAATTACTCAAGTATAAGAACAAGAAAAGGAATCAGGCACGCCGGGTTCTGCAGGCCCGCGATTAGAAGGGATGAATGCGGTTGCCCTGGCTGGAGTCGATTTGTGGTTAGCTATGTGACAGACCACCACTACGTTATTTAAACACCAGATGTTATTGCACGTGATTTGCGTGTTGAGATGTGGTGTCTGTTTACTTTTGCATTGTCACACCAATTTTTCAAAACTAGTTCTCAAAACTTGCTCCTTACATTAGCTGACATCCAAACCAAACACAGGTAAAACAGGGTCGCTACACTTCATTCAATGGCTATACAGCACCTAGAATGAAATCAATGACTCCAATCTTTCTTTAGAAAACAAATAGACAGTTGATTAGCAAACCGCTGCACTATGTGAACTACGTTATATAAATAAAAAATGACAGCAACATTGTTGGCGCAGTTCGTCCATCACATACATCCATAAACTTTTTTATTTTAGGCTTACTATAATATAGCTACTGAAGCTTGTAGCCAGCAAAGTTTAAGTCTAGATATACAGAACCCATAATTATTTTTATTTGTTTCTTTAGAAAACAATGACAGTTGAAAAGCTACAGCAACAACTACGCTATGTGAACTGAACTATATAAATCAAAATCAAGAGCAAAATGTTGTCGGTGCAGTTTGTCGCTCACAGTAAACATAAAGAGCTATAAACTGCACCGACAACATTTTGCTCTTGATTTTGATTTATATAGTTCGTCCATCACATACATCCATAAACTTTTTTATTTTAGGCTTACTATAATATAGCTACTGAAGCTTGTAGCCAGCAAAGTTTAAGTCTAGATATACAGAACCCATAATTATTTTTATTTGTTTCTTTAGAAAACAATGACAGTTGAAAAGCTACAGCAACAACTACGCTATGTGAACTGAACTATATCAATCAAAATCAAGAGCAAAATGTTGTCGGTGCAGTTTGTCGCTCACAGTAAACATAAAGAGCTATACTATAGGCTTACTACAATGTAGCTACTGAAGCATTCAGCCAGCGAAGTTTTAGTCTATCCTGAATAAATCCTAATGCCTAATTTTTGCCCGTGGCAAGGATCGAACCGCGGCCGACTAAGTGGCAGTCTGCATCTCTGACCACTATGCTTTTTAACAATGGGTGGTCAGCCAGTCTGTCACTCACTAAGTCAGTAAGAGACATTCACTCTTCTGGATCAGCTCTGCTTACACGGCCCATATTTTAAGGCACAAGCATATCAGCCAACATCTCTGCCGAAATGACATTCCTAGATGTCATTCTGGTTGGTTTGAAAAGGCACGAGTGAATCTGAGACGAAGTGATTTGTACCCAAATCACTACACATGCTAGGCTATCGAATGTCAAGTGTAGCTGTCCTTATTCTTCAGAATAAAACCGGTTTGGGGATATTGTAAAATATGACACCATTTTGAGCCCCTCCCATTTGCCAGACCCCTTGACCTTCCTACCAGCTCTTCCCCATTTGTATGCAGAAAAATAATACCCTTCGCTGTGGATCTCCTGTGTTCCTTGAATCACTGCTGACCCTGGGATTGAACGTCAGAGAGAAAGGAGTATGAATCAGTGACACGCCGTAGTACGCAGTAGCACACGGTAGCAGGGGCACTCCTCACAGTCCACTGGCTGCCTCCTGCAGGATAACATCATTCATCAGTGGACACGTTCTGAGCATATGTGTGAGGTGTCTTTTCACTGGACTAAGTGGCACCTCTCCCGTGACTCAGTCTTGTGTCATTTACATAGTGCTAAACTGTTTTACAGAAATTACATAGGAACGCCCTCTATTGTCCTGCCTGGAAAAAAACATAACAAGAACCATCGTTAACTAGTTCATGAGTGCGTAACCAAGACTCTGAGAACAGGTTGGGCCTGAGAGAATGAACCTCCTGCAGACTTACATGGGGCCTACACCAGACCACTCAGGGGGACTATGAAAGACACACTCCTCCTGCGCTCTTACAGCTCTGCTTGCAGATGAGTTGTGACTGGGTTGTGGGATGGTGATGACAGGAAGAGTCGGGCTCTATTCACAACCAACAGGAGAATGGAACCGAAATGACCGGAGACAGGAAGACATGATAAAGGTACTAGGTTTGGTTTGGTTTGCTCCAAGCAGAACCTGACAACCGAAAAGAGTGTCTCGAACTACGATAAAAAGCAACATAACACATTTTTGGTCTGTATACAACCACTGAAGTGAACAAAACACCACAAAATCACAACCCAAAAATGTAAGTGCAAACAAGTTCAGGTGGGAAGCATGTGGTGTGGCAAAAGGAATCAGCAGGGACACTGGGTGGGGGGTAAGCAAGATGGGCTAAGTACACTAAACCTGTTAAATCTCCAATGACGTATTTCACTAGGTATTCTAATGAAAGGATATTGTGTCTAACCTTGTTTTCACTCCACATGCTAACATTTACAAAACTATTTGTTTACTCATGATTATACAACTTACTGTATTTTTTCTGTAAATGTTCTGATAATATTAAATGTCGTCACTGGTTTAAACGGGAAGCATCAGGAAAGATATGCTTGACAATCACTAGCCTAGCATTCATCTCACCTTCAGTTTTGACTCAGAGTCACATTTTCCTAAAGATTTTCACACTGACCAAAAATTACTCTCTGTAGTTTGTTTCAGCAGAGATGATGGCTTTCAGCCATATTTACCAATGGGATTGAACCATAATGCATACCGAAGTATGGATACCGATCATACCGGAAAGCGTTACATGGAATGCATTTTTAAAGACAGTATACCGACTAGTGTGAGGAGTCATGGCTAAAATTTGAAAAACTAGAGATAAAATAGGTTCATTTTGTGTGTGTAACAGGCAGAAGGGGCCACCGTGGTGTGAATATAATCAACGCCCAAAACTGCCCCATATTCAGCGCTCCTATTCCGACACAGGGGTGCCTACCTTTGGTTGAGTAATGCTATTATCAGGGAGCAGGGTGTCAATTGGGATGTGATGAAGTCTGCATGGATTACGAGCCATACGAGTTCAGAGGGACCAGTGAAGCTCTTCTCCTCTACACAACAGTGTCTAATCACAAAGCAACCGTGGGACCCATCGCAAAAGGCAATGCACTGCCTTCGTAGTGAACGACTTTTAAACAGACCTCTACGGGCCGTGGGCAAAAGTAGGGCACCAGTTAGCGAACGGGGTTAAGGTTGGGATGCGAAATGAGAGCGCGGGTCCCTGAGTTACTTCCAAATAGTATGGGAGTGAGCAGATGAGCCCCAGTAGACGTGCTATCACAACAAATTGCACTGCCATGCCGAGACCGAGACTGAGTCATAAAAGATTTATGAAATAACTTTGCCCCCAGTGCAAAGTATCAGTGCACGAGTTAATGGTGCGATTATACTAATAAGACTGAAGCAGGGAGGAGGACGGAGGGACGGAAGAGGAGGGAGAGTCGTACGCTGGAGTGACAGAAACGTGGGAAAGATTGAGCGGGAACTACTGAAGGAAGAAAAGATGGAAGGTGGGATGAAGGGGGAATGGAGAGATAGAGGGAGTCTCAGCTGGGATTCATTAGCAGGTGATATCCAACTTCATGGCTCCAGATTCAGGCACTAGGGAACAGGAACGCTTTGGGCTGCAGTCTGACTCCGTGTCCTGGGTCCTCCAGCGGACCTCATTATGATGGCTGACACAGCCAGTTGCACTGCCATTTTGATCTCTTCCTCTCGCTGTCCAGCTGAGCAGTCCCAAAGTGGATCAATACCTGCCTTAACAACATACCGGTTCACATCGTCTCTGTCTTCACACGAGGCTAGGACTGTCATGAGGAACACCAACAGGAGCTAGGCGAACCGTGGGGGCAAACAGGGCTATGAATAGATGAACCGTGGAGGAACCAGGCTTGGTTTGCATTCAGTTGCAGCCTGACAGTGAATCAAATGGACGGTATTTACTGGAGCTGGACATACGGTTTCAGTCAGTGCGATTCATCTTTTGTAAGGAACTTCTTTGGTGTTCTAACCTCGGCATTCTGTCGGTCTTTGAAATCACTGGAAACTCAGGTTTTCCATGCCAATTAAGCAGGGCGGAATGGGAGCTAGGGGTGTCTTTGAAGTAATCCCAAAATGGTTATGAAACATGCCTCTGTGTATTTGATTACAAGCTAATGTTGCTGCAGCTTCTCTGTGAGCCACTTTAAGGGATAACATTTTCCATTTAAATAGACATACCAAATGTTCTTTCTGTATGTCTCCTTAAGCCCAATACATACACAAGGTGGAGCATAATTCCTTAGAGTCAGATATGTAAAGAAAACATTGCACAGAATGAGTATAAAGACAGAGTAAAGTAGCTGTCGGGTGAGTCATCTCGGAAAAATGATCCTCTGAAAACTACACAGAGCAGGCTGGAACCAGAGGCATGCTTCTGAAGCACTAAACAACGGTGACAAATATACAGAATACTTCTGGAACACTGAAAACAATCAGCTAACAACGCGTGGACAGCAAATCATTTGCATGCTCTTCACACTTTACCCCACCTCTTAACCGCAGACCATGTAGCTAGATGGTTTACTGCCCTTGAACATAGAAACTCCTGAAATATTCCGAGCTGCAGAAGTGATACGAGCGAGGTGCGTCCAAAGTGATACCCTAGGCCTATTCCATAGGTCACTATCACCCTGGTCAAAACTGGTGCACCAACAGATTAAGTGACTAGGGTGCGGTTTTGGATGGAGACACAGAGTAAATGAGCAGTCACGAGTGACCCTCAGTTTTAAGCCCTACAGTAGCAGCCAAAATGCTGAATTAGCAGTACACGGCCCTGCTGAGTAGTTGTATACTTATTTTACAGTCTCTGAACGATGTGAATTACCAGTAACAGCATAAATTACCTGCAGATATGCCTGCATCCCAAATGGACCTCTATTCCCTGTAGAGTGCACCAGGCTTGACCAGAGCTCTATAGGCCTCAAATGAAAGTAGTCTACTATAGATTAGAACTGCTGCTTGCCTGTGAGCTGCTGCATATCTTGGGATGACTAAAAGTGACAGACACAATATTAGCCGAAACGTTTAATGTTGCCAAAAGATCGCCCAGAGTGAAACACCTCTTTTATTTCATTACGCATTCATTGTAAATACACGACAACTGTGCTGAGTTAGGGATAATGAAGCAGGCCGTGTTTAACGTGCAACACACACACAGAGACAGACAGACACTGTGCTCTTGGTGAATGATTGATGTTAAATCAAATGGAGGCTAATAAAGGCTGTGACAAATGCTGAGCTATTAATGAAATGGGGCGTCGTATTGGTTTGGCTGCTGATTAAGCCCACGTCCAGGTCAATTAATGTGTCCAACAACCCCAAAACACAAATGGTGCGCAGAGGTAGAAGGTAGGTTAGATTAAATGGTGCGCAGAGTTAGTAGGTAAGTAAGATCAAATGGTGCACAGAGGTAGAAGGTAGGTTAGATCAAATGGCGCACAGATGTAGAAGGTAGGTTAGATCATATGGTGCACAGACGTAGAAGGTAGGTTAGAGCAAATGGCGCAGAGGTAGAAGGTAGGTTAGATCAAATGGCGTACAAAGGTAGAAGGTAGGTTAGATCAAATCATGCACAGAGGTAGAATGTAGGTTAGATTAAATGGTGCACAAAAGTAAAAGAAAGGTTAGATCAAATGGTGCCCAGAGGTAGAAGGTAGGTTAGATCAAATGGTGCACAGAGGTAGAAGATAGGTTAGATCAAATGGTGCACAGAGGTAGAAGGTATGTTAGATCAAATGGTGCACAGAGGTAGAAGGTATGTTAGATCAAATGGTGCACAGAGGTAGAAGGTAGGTTAGATCAAATGGTGCACAAAGGTAGAAGGTAGGTTAGATCATATGGTGCACAAAGGTAGAAGGTAGGTTAGATCAAATGGTGCACAGAGGTAGAAGGTAGGTTAGATCAAATGGTGAACAGAGGTAGAAGGTAGGTTAGATCAAATGGTGCACAGAAGTAGGAGACAGGTTAGATCAAATGGTGTGCAGAATGAGAACGAGGAAGATTGCAGCTGTTATCTCTACAACTCTCCAGACCCCTTCCTGTCTGAGTGTTTCAAGATGAAGCAGGCGTACGCTCTTCCCAGTGAACATGCAGACAAACGAACACACGGTGGCCGGCTTATCGTAGCGCATGACGATCATTAATGTGTTTGCTTTGGAAAGGTAGGGGTCACTGCATTGATTATTGGACTTGTCTGGCTGCAATATTTAATTCCATTGACCGGCTGCATTTACAGTGGCCCTTGAAGCTTAATCACATAAAGCCACAGCTTCATTAGAGACATCTGACAATCCTATTCATTAAGGACAGGAACAGATCAATTCCCTGTATAGAGAGCAGTCAAGACTATGGACGTGCCTTAGATAAAAAAAACACCTATAATTCCCAACACGCAAACAGAACTCTGCAAAGGCTAGCTGATACGTTGGGTTAAGCATTTCATTCCAGGCTTCTCAATCTGCGCCATTGAAAATCTGGACAGAAAAGTTGTCTGCAATTCTGTCAATAGTCTATCTGCTTATGTTCACAAATCTGTATTGTTGCTACTGATGCCAGAATGAAAGCTAATGATCAACCACATTAAGACCATAACCACAGCTGTGACAGACAAAGGTAACCTTTTCCAAAGAACACAACAGCAGTGTCCCGGTGCCACCAGATTCTGATGTCCTCTAATCCCCACAAATGGGATTTGAGTGCCATTCCATTCCATTGTAACAGCATCAGAAACACGGTGGCAGTGATACCAGCCCCATTCTAAAGACACAGCACAGAGACTGTTGTTCGTCTGTGTTTTTTGCGTGCGTGCGTGTGTGCGTGTGAGTGTGTCTTTGTGTGTGTGTGTGTGCGTGTGTTTGTGTGTGTGTGTGTGTGTGTGTGTTCTGCACGTTGACCTGTCAGTCATTTGTTTGTGTCATTCTGTCTCAATGGCCACCCCAGGGAGAGATTGGCTTCTGCTCGGTGGTACTCCCCTCAATCACACTGTAGACTAAAGGTTAGCCGCTAGCTGTTAGCCAAGGCCCTGTCTGGGTCTGCCTTCTAAATGGGGCCCTATTCCCTATGCATTCGAGAGCACTACTACTGACCAGAGCCTAGCGAACTGTAGTGAACAGGGTACCATTTGGGATGACAAAGAAAGCAGGAAGACAGAGACCCAGATTGTGTCTGATGGGGAGAAGATGGGTGGCATATCAAGATCGGGGTATGTCTGGTCTGTCAGGGAGACGACGGTGACGGTGTCAACTCGTACAAGCAGCCAGAGGTGACAGCGGCTTGTCACCGACCCGACACCGGGCCAACAATGTTGTGTCAAAGTCGGCAACCAACAAAGTCACAGCCAATACTGTCATCTGGCAGCCAATTACTCAAGCGTGTGTGAAGGCAGAGTAGACAGGCTCAGAGTCCACGCTCATATACATAGAAACCGGGGAAGAGCCTGACAAAATGGCACCTGGAGTCAGTTCTAGTCAGGAGAGCGGTTGTTCTCCGGACCTGGTGGACCTGCAGTTTGCTTTGGAAAGACAGTGACCAGGGGGGAGTCCTAAAGCAAATGATGCAGCCAAGAGCTGGCGCTTTGGGAGGGCCGCGACTCCTTTTCTCCCCGTCTGAGAAGAGCAGCAGAAGGGATCAGAAGGGAAGTCGCGACAGCAGACAGGAGAACGGGGCAGACAGGGGTAGACACGTGAACTCAGACAACCTGTCTGGCTGACAGGGGAGTGGGGATGAAACAGACCTCCTACAGTATCCCTTCAACACGCCCAGGCAGCCAGTCAGGACACAGACCCTACAACTCTGACCACAGATCGAATATCCTTACAGTCAGCAATGTCTGAACCTGTCCGGCCCTGCGGTTCTCCGAACATTGGTGCAACGCTACTGAGCTGAGGTGAAAAAAGGGCCATTCTTTAATTACAGAAGGAAGGACCCTCAAGATGGGTTCGAATTGAAATCAACAGACAGCAATTAGCAGGTCGGACGCCTTAGAAGATCCCCTACTATAATCCCAACCTATAAGACCATTCACTGCCACGCCACTCTGAAAAACCACCCAGTAACAATCAGAGGTTCTCATCATTAGCAGCTATAACCACCTGCAATGGTAATTGCAGCACAAGAATCAGTCTTAATGCACATATGATGTTTGGACGTGTACCCAGTCTAGGTAAATCCTTGTATAAGATTGTGGTGCTGATAGCAACAATATATAACTGTGGCCTTGAGAACAACATAAGAGCTCTACCCTTGGTTCATTACACCTGCCTGGACAAACTAAAGGGCAGCGACTAAGAAAGGATTCACACAGAGAGAGTGAGAGAGAAAGAGAAAGAGAGAGTCATAAAGAGTGAGAGATGGACCGAGAATGAGAGTTAGAGAAAAAGGGGAAACATGCAGGGAATTTTGTGCAGAGCTTAATAGTGGTGCTCTCTCTCTCTATCGCTGCTACAACATGCTAATGAGCTCAATATTACTGCTAGCTCATGCCCTCCCCATGAGCCATTTTACTGCCTCTGTGCGGCTTTGGCCAAAATCCCCCGACACCCATGGCCTGTGAAGAACTCCGCTTTATTATGTCTAGAAAGCACTATTCTCCTCTCTGTCCGAAGTCCGGCACGATAAGAGCAGTGTAGAGTGGGTGAAGCCATCAAAATACATGGAGGACAATGAGAGCCAGAACTGTCTGAAGCTCTGAAAAGTACACTGTGATGAATATAATGTTGGCAAGCATTGTCTGAGGCCCTAAGAAGTGCTCTGTGATGAAGATCCTGTGGGCATGCATTGTTTGAGTCTCTGTGCTAGTCGCTGGATCAGGACATATCTAGCCTATTGCTGCTTGCAGTGTAAAGCTGTTGTGTTCGCCATTGCTTAAATTCCCCATTCACTTTCCCAAAATGTAATTGTGGAATAATTAGGAGAGGGAACATAATTCTGAGGTAACAAGGTTTTTATGTGCAGCCTATGACAGCAGTTTTATGGGACCCGGGTTATGAGAGACATGTTGCTCAAGCAAACTGAGCCTATTCCATGGAGACCAGCACAGCCCATCTCTCCTTCCATTCATTAACACACTGTCTCTCTCTTAGCTCTCCCTCTGGCCCTATATCAAGGTTGCCCAGACAGGATTTATACACTCCCAGACTATCAGTTACGTGGGGTTTATAGAACCATGTTCGTAAGACACTTTTTAGACCTCCAGTCTCCCATCACAATATCCCTGTTTATGCTTTCCTTCCCTTTTTCTCTAATCCTAACTTCTATTTGTTTCTTCTTTTTGTTGAACTGCGTAAGCAGAGCCAGCCAAGAAGAGTGAATGTCTCTAACTGACTGTATGAGTGAGTGATTGACTGACTGACTGACCAACAGACTCTTGTTAAATAACGTAGTGGTTAGAGACACAGATGTATTGTGTATTAATCTCATCACAGTCAAAACAAGTTATGCATTAGGATTTGTTCCAGCAGCTACGTTAAAGCAAGCCTAAAATAAAACTGTTAACGGCTGTATAGAGACTATTTCTGGTGGATTTTCGAAGTATGCATCCGGGCATGTTTTTTTAGGTAATATAGGCTAGATCACAACCCCTTGGGCAATGAAAAAGAGAGGGTTTCCACAATTCTCTTATCTTTTCACTTGACTTAAAATTCAATTATCGTCACCAATATTGATAGTTATTGTGTCAAAGTAATTCACAAATAAAAGAAAAACGAACATTGTTGTGCCATGAAAAGAAATAGCTTTGGCAGTATAAAGTTTATTTTCAGTCGCAGTAGTAATTGCTCAATTCTTTTACTATTCCAATTAGTTTGTAAATACTTGTGGGCCTATTACTGGCTAATAAGCAGTTAAAATTTCATAGATTGTATTAGTGGTTTTAATGTTAAAGCGTGACAAAATTATCTAATGTCGAGATGGTATACCGACACTCGCAAAGACAAATCTCTATGGTGTAGTGGTTAAAGACACCGCCTTCCACTTGGGAGGCCTGGTTTTGAATCCAGCGAGGGCCATATCATTTAATTGTGGGTCAGCTGAACTAGGCTTTTCTGGTTCTGAATTCCACATATAAATAATCTGACTCAGAAACGCTATTGGTTAAAGGGCCAAATTAGACACCAGAGGTAAAAGCTAGTTGAATGCGTGCATGTTGACAAGTGTTTATCAGCAGAACTCATCAACTCAAGGAGACTGTCACGGTTGTTAGACAGGTTTACATTCATTTGGGTGGCACCCTTGTCCATGCATATCATGTACCTTTAGACCAGAAGGAATAGGCATTATGGTTAAATATGGTTCAAGAACATCAAGTCGTCAGCCAATCAGCTGACTGATGGACCATCAAAACAGGAGGTGCCTTTCAGAATGCACTGATAGATAAACAAAGTACTGTAAACAGCTGTCATAATTCATTATCCATCACATCAATCATTCAAATAAAAAATGTCTGACCTCTTAATCAATAGTGAATAATGAGCCCTAGCTGCCTAATTTATTCTCAGCATTCGCACATTGCTCTCTGGTTCTAGTAAGAAGACAGATTCAGATCAAGAAAACTTTCCAAAACATGAATGAGGAATATACACAGTGATGTAAAATACCAATTAGCACTTATATATATGGACATGGATAATAGATTTAGAAATATGGGACACATTATGCTTCCATTTGTATTCCTCTGTTTGTTTCTGAACTTTCTCTTTTTTTTTCTCCCCCCAAAAATCCAAGCATTAATCCAATGCATTATTTGGATAGTGAAGGGTTGACTGGAATCGGGTTTTACAATGACTTCAGACAAAGCTAAAAGCAGCCCAGTAGTACGTCATCTTTCCTGTTTAAACAAAGAATCAAGCATAAAACTAAAACATGATCTCAATACACAAACATTAATCTCAGGGCATAAATGAGTCCCAAATGACCCCTTCCTATACCCTACGCAGGCCATCGGGTTCTGGTCAAAAGTAATACATGACATAGGATATTGTGTGCCATTTGGGATGCACACTTAATCAACAAGAGAACGCAGCAACACAGAGCGCACCAGCAGAGCTGGAGACCAAATCAAGGAAAATCAATCTTGTGTTAGGGCCAACGAAATCAGTGTGTTCCATTATATTTCTGTTATCCATCTAATACAAACAGAGCTGTAGCTTGATCATTTCGGCCTGATAGCCAAAGGGACGCAATTATAATGAGCGAAGGCTGAGCAGGGCTAACATCTCAGTGGCAGGCCACTCCAAAGAGAGAACTGTGTTTTAATCTGCAGTGAGCTGCTGTGCAGGGAGGCTGGGATGGAGACACCGAGCTCAGCAGTGTCTAGAAAGACCACGTCTCCAACAGGCCAGAGTGAGACATTAAAGGCTTCTGTTCCCAGGCTGATTTACATAGGACAGCAGCCTGTCAGCATGAGACGGGTGAGTCAGGAAACAGGACATGCAGACCGTGGAGCTGCCGGCGTGTGCCATGACATAACCCTACTGGGAGCGGCGTGGTCCTGGTGTGTCCTACAGCGTGTCCCACAAACCCGCAGTACCGCGGTGTCTGTGGCAATGTAGTTTCACACCGAATGTTCATCTCGAATACTACACTGCACCATATGGTACAAATACATGGCAAATGTTTCTACCATATACATAACTTCCAGTGTTTTCGAATGATTAGTAAGCGTGTCACTTCTATCATAATAACCATCTTAATATGTTCCCTATAACACGTGGACAGTCCTTGTTTTTGCCACTGGCAAGGTGGCCACCAACACAAAGGACCAAACCTAAATCCAGACAGTTGACTGTACAGCTGTTCCCTCCACGAGGGAACGAGGTCTTTGAGGTGACATGTCCGTCCAGGACAGCTGGGAGCTTGACAGGGTTAATAAACACGGTTAAATACAAACGCAGCTAATTCCCCCTGTCTCCAGGGCTGTGGACTGACGTGTCCGGAACATATCTGGGAGACGTGAGGGGTCACAGTGCACACACGCGTGGACAAACACACGGTCTGGAAGAGGCATTCTCCCACCGCCGGGCTCCGGGAGACAGGTGTCACATCATGTGTGCCTGATTCTCAAATCATTGTGGAACTCAATCAAAAGAAGGTCTTCTATCCCTGATGACACATACAGTGTGTTTCCTACATAATGGTCTCCTGAAACATACACGGGTTTCGTACGTGGTTGACGACGACATACATAAGGAACCGTACACACCCGGGATAAAGTACCATGTTACCATCACAATGTGCTAACTGCCAAGGCTTAGTGAAATGGACACGGAGAACGGCTGTCTTCTCTAAGGACTCCAGTCATGACAGACATCTCTCTCGGCTTCCACAGGGCGTGTCTGGGCAGGAATCCTCAGCCCGTCTCCACTCTGTCCAAAATGACACCCTCTTGCTTATGCAGTGCTTTGCACACAACAGAACAGAACCTACCGACTGTCAGTTAAAGGAATGAACAGGTAGAGTCAGACTAGGACCGGCAATCAGTATTTCATGCTGCAAAGGATACCCTAAATTGTGCACTACTTTTGACCAGAGACATATGGGCCCTATTCAAAGGTAGTGCACTATATAGGGAGTAGGATGCCTTTTGGAATGCGGGTCGGGTGTCGACCCGTAGGTTGGGCCTTTTGACGACTTCAAAGCCACTTTAGGTTTTCTCCATTGCAGAGCAGCTTGAGGGGCCAATGGGTGTGGAGGGTAAGGGAAAAAGAGAACATTTGATTGGGAGGTTACCAGGTTCACGGACACTGAACTCAGCAACCTCCTTATCGATAGTAATTGTAAGATGTGGTAGAGGAAAAATATTGCTGTAGGCAAATCAGTCCTACTTGATGAGGGTGATCAGAGAGCTTTGAAACCAAAATGACCCCAGTTATAGCAAGACCCTTGATATCCTAACTTGCTAACTACATAACGCTAACAGACAACTATATGGTTTAAAATGAGGAAGAACACTGGTTCCTAAAAGAAAATTGTCCATAAAAATGTAATAGACGATACTTATTTGACAAGCATGAGCCAGATTAGGCCTTATTGTCCCAGTGGACCACCAGACTGGGAGCACGCATTTTATATAAGACCAGAGGAATACTGTAGATGAACTTTTCTACAAAGGCAATACCAAATAACTATTTACAAAAACTCACAGAAATATCTGGCCACGCATTGTGTTGAAGATGGCTCAGAAGATGAAGTTAAACTATCCGGCATGACATCATATATTAGGCTTAAATCCAGAGAATCAACAGGTGATACAATAAGCAGGTAGGGTTTTTTGTAATTGTTTTTTTTTACATTATTGGTACCCTCTTTGGTCACCTGATTTGTCAGCGGTTGTCCCTGCCCTATAATAGCATAATCTTAACATCAAACAAGAATCTTTAATAATAAACATGAACATAACTATTTCTTAATCCTACTGTAACATTATTTTTACCATATTTAAATCAACTTCCATGGGATGTTTCCTATGGATATCAATGGGATGACTCCAGTGAAACTTCATTGGATGACTCCTATGGATATCAATGGGATGACTCCACTGAAACTTCATTGGATGACTCCTGTGGATATCAATGGGATGACTCCACTGAAACCTCATTGGATGACTCCTATGGACCTTAATGGGATGACTCCACGGAACCTTCATTGGATGACTCCTATGGATTTCAATGGGATGACTCTAATAGATTCTTTGAGATGACTCTAATGAAATCAATGAGAGTCTTCGATAAACTACAATAAGAGGACTCCAATGGACTAAAAAGGGATGACTCCAATGGACTTTAATTGGGTGACTTAAATGGACTTCAATAGGATTATCCTAATTGACTTCAATGGGATCACTTCAATTGGGAAATAGAACGCTGCACCATCATTGAATCACCCACATAAATTCTTCCTTTGGGACAGATGTGCCTCCGGAACCAGATTTATAAGGAAAAAGGCAAACCAATATTCAATTCCATCTATTTTGAACTCTTCTAACGGATGTGGTTGTTGAGAGAGGACTTTGATTCCCTAGTTCAAAGACTGGAGAAATAAACAGAAAGATTGCCTTCAGGAAACTAAATTACTAGCATTGGTTTGATTCACAGTGAACTAAAACTTAAACCCCAGGCAATGACCTGTGTGTATGTGTGTACGTGTGTGTGTGTGTGTGTGTGTGCATGTGTGTGTGTGTATTTGTGGGAGGGGGCAATATATAGAATTTAACTGATTCATTTTAATATATGATTCGGGGCCATGTTCATAATGCCTGTAGGTCTAACGTCAGAATCATGTTTGCCATTTTTGTAAGCATTTATTATGTCCTTTTCTGTTGTCTGCACCTTCCCGTTTACACAAACATGCCAAGCCCCATCCTGTGACACTCGCACCAACTGTACCCAACAAATACGCAAATATCTGAAAAATATCACCAATTCTGAAGGGTTGGTCACATGTGTCATAAGCAGAAATAAAAGACAGCAGAAATTGTCCATATGCACATAATAGCATGACACTTTCAGACATAATGATCACTGCAATACCGAATATGTTTACGTAGAGGGGCTCAGTGGCAAGAGAGCAACGTTTTAGCTTGTCTAGACATGAGACTGTTACCATAGTTACTCCATTGATAATCAGCCTAAATCATGTGGCCCAAGAAAACATGTAATTGTTTTTTACAAGCAAGAATGTTTCATAAACATATTTTCAAATGTACTTTCTGTCCATCCTGTTTTGTCTTTTGGCTGATACAAAGTGATATTCAAGAAGTGATCTTTTCTAACTCGTGATGTAATACACATGTCATTCACAATATGAAACCGTTGGCCACATACTACCTGATGTAAGCAATGAGAAGTATTTTCATTTTGTTTCTAGTTCCTTTCACTCGGCTATGGTATTTAAAATACTAACCTGAAATTGAATCAACTGAGCCACATACTGACCAGTTGAATTAATAACCTAGTATTCCCCTGTGGATATCCTGTCTCAGAAGACTCCAGACATTAGAAATAAGTCAGAGTACAGTTCAAATGATTAAGTCTCACAATGAGAAGTGTTTGCATATGTACAGTAAGAGACGAGACTGAAAATCCTCCTCTCTGGGTTTATGAACGGGTTTACCTTTTAGTCACAGTGTTTTAGATGTTCATTAAAAAGCAGTTTTTAATTACATTATGTTTGTTTAAGCCTTATATTAAACCTTTGTATAATTTTAGAAGCACTGAAAATTTATTTTTGGTGGTTTGAAATACTACTTCTACAACCAATTTATATTTAGAGGGAACATTAAACATTTCAATCATAAATTTTGGATAATAGTTGAGACTCGATTTATTTGGTCATATCCCCCAGCCAAAATGTGTGCGTGTGTGTTTACATGAACGTGAGGACCAGTCCCCACAATGATAATAGAACTGGATAAATTGGTCCCAAAAGGATTTTCTTCAGGCCCATTTATGAGGCAAGAATTGGACGGAAATGTTGGAAATGTTTTATTTAGGTTTAGAAATTGCTGGTAACGGATATTTCTTATGGCTTTGTTAAATTCAGACAATGTGTTTGAGATAATGTGTTTGTGTGTGTGTGTGTGTTTGTGTCTATGTGTGCGTGCGTGTGACTATATGCTCTTTTTTTAAGACACAAGTGTGAGAGCAATCAAACAACAAGACTGAAAAATAAATATAGTCTCAACAATAATCAATGAATACCTGCTACAACACAATGACAAAGCAAATCATTCAAATCCGGAACCAAAGACTTCACAAAGAAGGGATTAGCTCCATTAGTGGAGGAATCTGCAATGCAATTAACCTGCCGTGAGCACAGAAAATCCTGCTCTCAGATTCATGCTGAATGGCGCCGGGCTGGGGGCGGGGCTGAACCAAAGGCAGATGAGGTTGCTTAGGGGTGGTGTTCCAAATGGGACCTTATCGTCTATATAGTGCACTACTTTCGACCATGGCCTTATGCCTTGTCCCAGTCACTGTTTAACGTGAAAGGGATTTGTTGGAATGTAGTTCAGTATAGAGAACTAGTAATCATTTAGTCCGAGAGGAGCTAAGGAGACTAGAATAGAGGAGGCTAACACCCAGAAGAACCGGTATAGACAGAATGCATAGATCAGTCAGCGCAGTAGGAAGGTGACAGATAAAGCCCCATTGCAGCCCTTATAATAGTCTCCATCTCAAATAGTTGTATTGGGGGAGAAAGGTCTGAACTAGTAGTATTGGATGAGAAAGGTTTGAAATGGTAGTATTGGGAAGGTCTGCCTGGAATATAAACTGTTTGTTCAACCTATTTACAATTTTAATCAGGAGCCAGTTGTGATTTAGCTTTTTATTCTTATCTCCTTCTCCATTGACCCTCTTCTCAGACCGAAAGACTGTCGTTAATAAGGGAGCTGTTGTCCCATGGAACGGCTGGTGCTGTGGCAACATGCACGATACATTGTTTTACATCACATTCTATTTAGATGAACCTGTTGCCACATCTGTGACATTTTTATAGTGTAAATGGGTGACAATTAAATGTTCCTTCCAACGTAATTACATTTTCCCTACAGATACTCACTTTGGCTACCAAAGTTTGAAGACTATGTCTCACTCAATGTGTATTTGAGTAGAATGTGTGATGACATGGGAAGTCTGGCACTGAAACCCTTCCACTCCATGCATAAAGACAATTTTAAAAAGTTTTTTAGTTGCTGGGAAGTAACTAAAAACCTCTCACGCAGACAGCCAAAAAAACAAACCATCAACAAATGCTGTTTCTGGTGACAGTAGAAGCTCTGAGGTGCCAGTGTGAGATTTCTAAAGTAGCTAAAGAAAATGTTCTGTGATTCTGTAATGTGTGTATACAAGGAGCAGGACCAGACATATATCGCTGCACATTCCACTCCAGACTGAGCAAGACATCATCTTTTGACCTTAGTAATCGTGGGGAATGTCTGCCAGGATCGTGTACCACATAACAATGGGAAGGTAGCGTGCGACAATTAAAATGATCACCTGTTTACACAACAACAAATGTATCTCCGATGCAAATCTGGCCCAAGTCTCTTTAATCTACATAAAACATATCAGGAGCCAGGCCAAAGCACTTTGCAATTATATGTGTTTCGCCTTACAGCATAACTCTGGCACAGCGAAACTTTCTTGCTACTAAAGTGTAGAGAAAATGGTATTTACATATTATGCAAATATTTTTAAAATGAAACTGTAGTCACGACAATAGCGGAGGTCTCTTAACAACTTGCGGACTGTACAGAAGGACAGTGGGATCAGCCTGCTGACAATAGCGTTGTCTCAATTGGCACTGTAGAGAAGTGCACTAACTAGGGAATAGGGTGCCATTTGGGAGAAAAGGGTAAGCTTAGCTGCTGAAATGTAGTCATTCCTTTGAGAGGCTCTCAGCTCTCTGGTTAACAAACTAAAACAGACAGCTTGTTCAAGAGAACTGCCTTCTCACCCAAAGACACCCCCTTTCTGAACGAGTTCATTATCTATCAAACAAGGAAGGTTCACAAGGTCATAAGAACATGATTCGTTTTTATAATACAAAATAATTTTAAAGTAATATGTACACATATAACATACATATGTATATAGAGAGAATAAAAAAGTAGAAAAGGAATGTTTTGAGTGAGGAACAGAAACGTAAAATCTGCAGTGGTCTCTTAATTTTAACTCTTCTGTTCCTCACTCAAAATATTCCTTTTGACTTTTTTGGAAAGGAAAGAAAAAGGTGCAGAGGTCTCAAAAAAAGTTCCGTAGCAGTATAATATATATATATATATATATATATATATATATATATATATATATATATATATATATATATATATATATATATATATACATATAGTTATACAAAATAATGCTTTTATTTATTGTACATTGAAAATCATATTTTATTTTCTGGACTAAATTCGAAATGAATAAATCTCATTTAAAAATTACCACTTGGATCATTAAACTGCATTAACGTTAAGATATAAAGCATATAGAAATGTATCTCTGAAAACTGAGATTTCTATTTTAAAAAGTGACCAACAAAATCCAGAAATAGTTCTTGGGTGCAATATGCTGTGATTATGATGGAAGGCGGCCGACCTCGTGGAGAACAACCAGAGAAGCCTTGCCGCTACACGCTCACAAAACCCTGGCAATGCCGTCTCACCTTAGTACAGGTAAAGTAGCTTAGGGCAAAGACAGGCTATAGGACACCCAGGAGAGCTGTTAGCCTTTAGTCAACTTTCTGTGAATGCTTGGTTTGTTTGTGTTTACCTTGAACAGGTGGGGGTACTTAGTTAATGAATGGTAACAATAGAAGTTGGAATTTGTCATTGAAACAACACCAGAAAAGTGTCTCTCTAGATAAAATGAAAGAAAACTTGAAAGACTTTCGATTGAATACACAAAATTCATCCAAATCAGCAATTCATATATTATAATATTACACCTTGCCCATAATCAGCCCATACACACTTTGCCACGTGACCATGTGGTCTATGTACAATATTTTCTCTTTTAAAATTCCCAAAATGCAGTAAAAAGCCAAACTTACCCATTTTAAAGTCCAACAGAATAAGAAACTTTGAGAAAAAAAACTCTACTTCAAACGCTTTTTAACTCGAGAGAAGAAAGCTGCTTCTCTTCCTCCCCAAAAACAAAAGGCATACAAGTTCCAACTGAAAATCCCTTAGTCCTTGCTGTCGCACAAAACCCGAGCCACAGTGGCTTCCTAGAGAGTGTGAGGCAGAGCACAAAAAGAGCAAGAGAGAAGCGGATGGGTGCGAGCCACTACAGGTGGAGGGAAAGAAAGCAGGCTGCAGCACTTCAGGTTGGCTGCTCCCTAGTCCCCTGGTTGTCTCACTGTCCTCTTACTATAGCCACTGGGCCTTATCCTGGCTGATCTGTGTGGGAGCCTTGCTGGGGTCTTGGAGCTCAATGTCTCCAGGGACACTCTCGACTGAATACCCGGTGAGATCTGCACAGGCCAGCCCAGCCGCAGCCAATTCTCTGGTGTGATGTCACAGGTGTTGAGTTTCAAGGCAGCGTTTTTGGGGGAGGGTTTCTCAGGTGCCTGAGCCAATGGGAGGGTGAGCAGTTTTATTCCACACAGGTAGAATCACACTCCTCCCCCTCTCTCCCACTCTAGGTGGCGCCTGAGCGGCCAGGGGGTAGGGTGGGGGTTTATCTTTGCAAGTGTTGATTATTGAGGACTTGTTATTTGTCTGAAAGCGCACTGACAGACTCTCCCGAACCAGCTGGACTGCTAAGCCTGATGGAAATGTGAAGCAGATTCAAAGGAACACACAATGATTGTCAGATTAAACTCAACCTGTCACACCAAAAGAATAGCATTGAAACAGTTATCATTAAAATAATAGTTTGTTCAGGTTGAGAAACCCATTGCACTTTAATGGCAGATGTAGAAGAGTTATAGAAGAGATACATTTCATCTGTCAGTCCGTAATAACACAGAAGTGGAATGTCTTTTTTAATCGTTACTGTGGATCCCTCATATTGGTTTTTGAGACAGAAAAAAACAACAGTCCAACATGTTGCAGATAGAATCCCAAAAATTGCCAACAAGAAAGCAAGAAACAAAATCACAATGAAAAATATGTTTATAGTTGCACATTTCTATCCAAAGCCGGTTGTTACAGTAGAGAATGTTAACTTCCTTGTGATACTGTTAGTTTATTATGATGTGCTGTGACATTTTAGTGGCAAGTCAACTTGTCTGGCCATCCACAACCTCTTTACTTTCCATGTAGGTTTAAGTCAAGCTGCCCTAAAACAGCATACATTCCTTTGTAGTGATTGGTTGTAGTGCCTCAACAAAGCCATGGAAAAACCCTTATTCTACTCATGAAATTAATAAAAAGTATATCATTAGAACAGAGTTCTGGTCAAATCAACGTGTGCTGTATGGTTGAGTTCATCGCCAAACCCAGCTCTCACACATGACAAACTACAACAAAGAACAACTGTAGAAGTCAGACTGAAGCGGCAGCTTTGATAGAAGGATCCAATTCTACTGAATATCCCAGAACAGAAAACTTCTCACATTACTCACAAACAGATTTATGATGCCAGCAAAATGAGAGCCATGCAATTTCACGGCATCGAAAGAAACATGAAACATGAACGTGTGTGTGTGTGCGTGTGTTTATGTGCGTTTGTGTATGCGTGTGTTTATGTGCGTTTGTGTATGCGTGTGTGTGTACGTGTGTGTGTGTTTTTGTGTGTGTGTCTGTGTGTGTGTGTGTGTGTGTGTGTGTGTGAAAGTGAGAGTGTGTGAGTGTTTGAATGACCACATGGCAGAGAAAGCAAAGGAGGCTGGTGGCATTACTTCCCACCAGCTATTTCACCCACACACAGACACACGCACACACGCACACACCCACACACACACACACACACACACACACACACACACACACAGGTCTGCATGATTAGTGGTGTGAAGCACTGGTTAATGACCATATCGTAATCATGCTTTCATAAACAATGAGACAGGAGGAAATCCAATCATCTGTGAACAAGAACACTACCTTCCAGCTCTACAGTTAGTCTGCAGCTTTCTCACTAAATTACAGAAAATGTGATTACAGATCTGTAACTAAAGCCAGGATACTAGATATTATAAAACTATTGAACAAAATGGACAATTGCACACATTATTGTGGATTTAAATGATCAGGCCTGTACACAGACATTGCGTTACTGTACCCGTGTCACTAAAGGAGAGAATTATCATCCCAAATACGAAGTAGCTGAAGGAAGGACACAGAATAGCTGTTTTTCAACACAATTGAAAAGCAACACAATATGTCGCCGGGTAATCACGGAAGCACAAACACACATATTTGGAGAAGTGCAAATAGGCTCTCTCTCACACACACACACACACGCGTGCGTGCACACAACGTTATCAATTGTATGTATATGAGTACCTAAGCTATGAAAAGATCCAGTTTTAGCCCTTCAAATGTAATGAAATGGTACTAGCTATATAAAGATCCCTTCGCCAGTAACCCTGTGTTGAGTGGCTCATGTCAAACCCCTCAGCTAGTAGAGAACACTGTCAGGGTGGTGATCACTGTTAAATCAATACTACAGCACAATGTGGCTGAACCACACAAAGAGCTGAGCAAATAATATGCTGGAGAAATAGTAAACACCTGCTTGTCTGGGAGAAAGAGAAAGAGGGAGGGAGGGAGGGAAAGAAAGAAAGGTGGAGAGAGGGAAGGATAGAAAGAAAGGGGGAGAGAGAGTGATTGATGGACCCTTGGGCCAATACTCCCATATAATTTCAACTGAAAAAAACAGCCATCTAAAAACAAGCCGACTCAAAAAATGCCATCACAATGTCATTAGGTGAAACCAAAAGCTAGTTGTTGAGCTAAATGTTGAAAATTAACACCAAACCTTTACTTGTTCACAGACAATGGCGTTTGGTGAACATTTAAGATAATGGGATACGAAAGGAGAATATATCATACCTACTTTTTTCATTGAAAGTACACATTTCCAAATGGTCTGTTTCAGGATGTGTGTCCATAGATGAAGGGAGCAGAGCAGACTGTTCCATGCAGTTTAGTGAAGCTGTTCATTCACAGTTACGAGTTTGGTGTTGGCTGGATTTGATGAGCATTTGTCTCTCCATGACTTAAAAATGCCCACTGCAGTCACTCCATGAGACTAACAGAGCTAACAAATGTTCAGGTGGGCTGGAGGTTTTAGTCATGATTGACCTGTGCTGGCTACCTTCACCTTTGCATGCCATAGGAACATTTTTGGAATGGTGTGTGACCGAGGCGTGAGCGGTCAGATATGAGCCTGCAGGCTTCATTGCCCTGAAGTCATGTAGGATCCCCGAAGAGGAGAGGTCGCAGCTCATTTTCCTTCCTTTGAACGGCACAATGCGTGACAGACTAATATCAGTTCTGTATGTGTACAAAAACACTTTGTGCCTGCTACGTACTGGTTTAGATATTATCTAATTACATGGTTAGGGAAAAAACCAGGAGGAAAACTCCAAAGTGAGATGAGTTAAAAAGGTGCATGTAGTGAATCTCAGCAGCATCCCCCCTCCCATGGACTTATCTAAATTTCAGCCCTGAGTCTGATTTGGATATGTGTCTATGAGCTTGGCACATCTGGACTATGTAATTTTTGCCCAATCTTTGCTATATGAATCAGCTTGGATGACGACCTTTGCTGAACAGCAAAACCCCTTCCACCTATTCACATTCTCATTGTATTGAGGTCCAGGAATTTGCTGGCCACTCCAATACTCTGATCAACAGGTTTTTTAACTCCTGTGTGGCTTTGGCTGTATATTTGATGTGAGATGTTGACTTTTTGTCAGTCTCACATGACGGTCACCTGTATTGTGTGCCATGTTCTCTCCGTTTCTTAATAATGTACTTTACTGTCTACCGGAAGATATGCAATGCCTTGAAAATGTTGGTATATCCTAGCTAGATTGTGATTTTGAAGAACCTTTTTCTGGATTTGATTTAAACGTTGCTTCTATTTCAGGTTTTGATACGAGTTGAACAAACCCGCCATCCAGATACAGGTTAATTTCAACTTAAACTTTAATTATTCACATAATTACGTGTCTTCCGTATACAACTGGTCACATGCAAAGTCATGAATGAGCTGTAAAGTGGAGAATACATGTTTTTTATTTGTCTTGTCATTCATTTAGGTTTTACTTTTCACTTTGACCCTATGGACTTCCTTCTGATGGTGTTTTGTGTTGCTGTCGGTATATTAAACTGTGAGAAGGCAGTGTTTTGCTGTGTTTTTTTCTACGTACACGTTACAGAAGAAACAGTATTCACTAAACAGATTTTTTTTGTTTTAAAATTCTCAATATTAAAATATCTATGACATATACATATAAATGCAAGATCGTGTGTAACTTAGCAAACAGTAAAAAGGTTGTACGACTATACTATAATTTCGGGGTATTTTTATTTGGTTATTCTACAACATAAGATGACCTCTGGTGGCATACTGTGCTGGGATACTGTAGTAGGATTCTGTGGTGGTATAATGTGCTGGGATACTGTAGTAGGATACTGTATTAGGTTAATGTAGCAGGATGCTGTGCTGGTATACTTTGGTGAGATACTGTGGTAGGATACTGTGGTGGGATACTGTGGTGGGATACTGTGGTGGGATACTGT
The DNA here is from genome assembly GCA_016801105.1 of Esox niger. Lineage (NCBI taxonomy): Eukaryota > Metazoa > Chordata > Actinopteri > Esociformes > Esocidae > Esox > Esox niger. Next base: position 28,962 of record JACXGJ010004028.1, read on the forward strand.
GGTAGGATACTGTGGTGGGATACTGTGGCGAGATACTGTGGCGGGATACCGTAGAGGGATACTGTGGTGGGATACTGTGGCGAGATACTGTGGCGGGATACCGTAGAGGGATACTGTGGTGGGATACTGTGGTGGGATACTGTGGCGAGATAATGTGGCGGGATACCGTAGAGGGATACCGTGGTGGGATACTGTGGAGGGATACTGTAGTAGGATCATGTGGTGTGATACTGTGGTGGCATACTGTGGTGGGATACTGTGGAGGGATACTGTTGTGGGGCACTCTGGTAGGATACTGTGGTCTTGATGTCTAGCCCAGGCCAGACTACTGTAGGCAGCCAAGTTACACCACCCTATTAAGTCCCCTCCCGAGATTGCCCAATATCTTGTCAGCATGCAGCCAAAAACAGAAGTACATATAAAGCCAAATCGGTCTTTAGGGGCAAGCAAAAACAACATATTCTACTTGTTCTCGGCAGATTTTTCTATAACTGCTTATTACATATTTTTGTCTCTGAATAAAACAATTGTGAAGATGTGTGCCATTTTTTGTTCACATGTTGACATGATGTTGTGCAATAACTATAGGGGTTACATACCCACTGATCAGTTCTGAATAGTTCCCTAGAGTACAGAAAAATCCTTTGTTATTTCTAATGGTTTTTCTAGTTATTGAACAAAAAATAAATAAATTGATCAAACACCTAGTTCTGTAATTATTTAATTCAATTGGATTTGAGATGTGGTATCTGAGACAAAGCATTTCAACAGCATACCATGCCAGTAATTATGCAAACCATTTACACCGCTCTGCGCGCTGACCAAAGTCTGTGCATTCATCTCCAGCTTCACTGCACTCATACAAGCTTGGGCGTGTTAGCGTAATTTAAGAAGTCATCAAAAAGCATTGATTCCATTATAGACTGGTGGCTTCAAATCCCTATTGCTGATTGGCTGACAGCCCTTGTATATGTTAGCAATGAAGCATGATGGGGTGTGGTGCATGGTCAATATACCACAGCAATGTGCCGTGCCTAAGAACAGCTATTAGCCATGGTACGTTGGCCATATACCACACCCCTGTTTGCTTTATTGCTGTGTAATATGCAAAAGAGATTTCCCCCCACAGAAGGCCTAGGTCCTCAGAAGGCCTAGTTCCACAGAAGGCCTAGGTCCTCAGAAGGCCTAGTTCCACAGAAGGCCTAGGTCCTCAGAAGGCCTAGTTCCACAGAAGGCCTAGGTCCTCAGAAGGCCTAGTTCCAAAGAAGGCCTAGGTCCACAGAAGGCCTAGTTCCACAGAAGGCCTAGTTCCACAGAAGGCCTAGGTCCTCAGAAGGCCTAGTTCCAAAGAAGGCCTAGGTCCACAGAAGGCCTAGTTCCACAGAAGGCCTAGTTCCACAGACATTTTAGTTCCACAGAAGGCCTAGATCCACAGAAGGCTTAGGTCCACAGTTTGCCACTGCTGTTCACATAGGAATTCATGCTGCTGTTGCCATCAGAGGTGAAATCATCAAGGAAGATAAGTGAACCAGTTCTGATAGCAGTCTTACATTAAACTTAAACAACAACCATATGTTGCTTTTTATATTTAGTTTCCTCTTGCCATCACTCCAGTACGTGTTGATTTCTGAATCATCTGAACACAATACTTTTTTCAACCACATTGCAGACTTTTTTAGGTACTTTCCAGTCCATCCTGTTTTTGGCTCTAACTAGTGGTTAAAACCGATGGCCAACCAGTATTCTGTCAAAGCTGTAATGCGACTGAAAACTGATCCATAATGTGGTCCATCTAACCCCAAACTGTGTGACAACTCAGCCCATCATGTGACCTATCCAACCCACACTGTGTCATACCTAACTCCATACTATGTCATACCAACCCCATACTGTCATACCAACCCCATTCTGTGTCATACCCAACCCCATAATGTGCCAAACCTAACTCCACACTGTGTCATACCAATCCCATAAAATGTCATACCCAATCCCATATTGGGCCATACCCAACCCCAAAATGCGTCATACCCCACTCCATACTGTATCATTTACGTTAGGTTCTCTCTACTGAAGTCATACTGGTTCTGAGAAAAACACTCATTAATAAGGTGTGAAGACTAAACCAGGTCTCAGCTACTTCTAATCTTCTATTGTTTATTTAACTTGTAGACATGTTTCCCCACATAAAACCCCTTTGAGTAGAATGGAAAGACTGTACAAGCACACGTATTCTCCACCCACTCATCTAACTGGGCTGACTAGGCTGCTTATTCTCCCAGGTCCCCACTGCATGGAGCAGAATGCCGACAACAAATCATTTCTCATTGGTTATCCCAGTAGGTATTGACAAACTGGAGATGCATTTAAATAGCTGAATTAAAAGAGGAAATTAGTCAGTGTAAAGGCACTTTGGGTACAGCCATAGTATCCGCTCTCTTCACTCTCCTTCAGCTCTGCTCAGCACACTGACTGACTTCAAAGGCCTGAGCTGGTACAGATGAGCACACGCGCCCCAAAGCCTAGATGTCAGACACAGACCCACACATACACTCAAACATCCCCACAACGACACCCACAAACACCCCTGCACATACACCCACAAACATCCCCACACGTACACCCACAAACACCCCCACACCTACACCCACAAACACCCCTACACATACACTCACAAACATCCCCACACGTACACCCAAAAACACCCCCACACCTACACCCACCAACATTCCCACACATACACCCACAAAAACTCCCACACCTACACCCACAAACACTCCCACACCCACACCCACAAATATCCCCACATGTACATCCATAAACACCCCCACACCTACACCCTCAAACACCACCATACCTACACCCACAAACACACCCACACCAACACCCATAAACACTACCACACGTACACCCACAAACACCCTCACACACACACACACACACACACACACATATACACACACACACACACACACACACACACACACACAGTCCGTGGTGCCTAACTGTCAGAGTGTGTGCAGTAGATGACATTCAGCCAGTGTAACAACAAGGGCACCTTTAGGTTGTCTCTCTAACTGTTGTCCCTGCCATGTTAAATGATACTGAGGTGTTTTCTAACACTCCCCCTCCCACTAATAAAAGACTTGGCCAGTCAGGGAATGAATATAGGCAATTCATCACCATGCTATTCTACAGCTTCTCTGTCTCGCCTCCCTTACAAGCTGCCTCAGACGCTTTGCAAACACACACACACACACACACACACACACACTAAATTGTCCAATGTAAGTATGTACTAATTTTGCCAGCACAAGGATAGCAACCCGTTGGACATTCGTCAGGTTCTTACTGATGAAAGATATTGGTTTAAGGCTTCAGTTCAAGGATAGGTTTAGAATAATGGATACAATCGTTTTGGGGGGTTGGGGTCTGGGCTCAAGTAAAATGTAATTTTTGTAGTACATAATGTTCAGTCCAAACTAACATAGACATTGCAGAGTGGGTGTTTCTGTGGTGTGTGTGTGTGTGTGTATCCTGCCTGCTCACAGCCCATCTGTCCAATTTGTCATGCAGCGTTGTAGCTCATCACATCTCTTCTCCCTATTAGCTGAAATTTGTTATGAACATATTATAAACACACCCACAATCACACAAACACATCAACACACACCCTTTCCATTATTCATTGTAAGCACCTCCCTGTTGTCTGAGACTGGCTCCACTGCTCTCTAATCCTGTCTTATTTCTCCAGTCAGCTGGAAACAGGGAGAACACAGAGCAAACCAAAACACTTTAAACGTTACAACTTACTCTCCTTCTAAGGACAATTAAAGAACGCATGAGCTGCCCAGCGAGAGAATAGACGACGAGAGAGAAGAAAGGAAAAGAGCAGGATGAGAAGAGAGCTGTGGCTGGTCCCTTTCCTCTGACGTGAAAGGCAAACAAAAGGAAAGCATGGAGGCTAACAACACAGTGAGGTCACAGCGGTACGCTGTGTGTGTATGAATACATAAACATAATCAATGCATGGAGTGAGGGAGGGGCTTTGGCTAGTGTTGCTGTATGAGGTCAGAGAGGCTTGGGAGATTTGGGAGATTCAGACTTGGGGAGATTTACACCCTGGCTGTGTCACGCTGTAGTGTGATGCCCAGCGATGCTGCTGTGAGCCAGGGATGGGCCATTATCTTCCAGCGAATGCATTAACATTTCCCTGCTCTAATTACCGGATCCACTCTCCTCCAGTACACAGGGGAATCATTAGAGTCCTGCCTCATGGCTTCCTGTTGGCTGGCTCTCTGTCACAGATGAGGTGCACAATGGTTGCACAGAACTGCACATCTCTCACATTGACCTTGCTCAGACTAGAGTAAGCAAGGACAGGGCATCCAGCTTAACCCAGCCCAGCCCAGTTATAAGTCCAACCCCATCCTAACCCAGTGCAAGGCAGCCGCGAAGAAGGGCATCAGATGAATGTCTCAAAATAAATGTAAAGCTCACAAAGAATCTGAATACATTATTCAGCTGTTTCACAAATAACAGCCTTTCAACCCGTGTTGTTCAGCATTACCATCCATAACCTTCATAGATGCACCTGCCCAGCGAGCAGTATTGGAAACCTCTATCTATGAACGCCGTACATCTGACGAGGATCTGGTTGAGCAAGAAGCGGAGAAACAAGTGAAAGCAAAGAACGGCTTAGACTCAAATAGCCTCCCAGACCAGGAGGGAGGGAGACTATTAAAAAGACCAACCTGTTAATAACAGCATGAAATAAATAATGACAGGCAGGGTTGTCTCTCATAACGCCTCTCTCTCTCAGTGTCAACAGTCTCTCCAGAGGCATCAGCAGCAATCAGAGCAACACTCCGGCGACGTCCCGAACGCCATCCTATTTCGCAGTGCACTACCGTCGACCGAACAGCTGAGGACCCTGATCTGAAACTAGTGCACTACACGGAACGATACGCCATTGGGCCCGCGGACACTTTAACCCGCATGTCGATGGTGCGGATAATCATCAGGCAGCAATGACTCACACCCACAACATGACACCCACATGGAAATCAGATCCCAGGGGCCGCATTACCTGCCAGCTAACTGCATGTTCTGAATGGCAGCACAGCGAGTGGCCTTAAAGGACGTCATTAGACCCGAGGGAGCTGAAAGCCCCGCTCCCCTTCTCCTGGCTGGAGCTGCTTCACCTGGCGCTGGCATTGTGGCCCGGGCCCGTCGATCTCCCCTATGCGATGCACTGGAGTCTAGACTGGGAGGGGTGGTCTCTAGGGAAGATTTGGGGTACATCAAGCGGGTCTGGAAAGCGTTAGCAGCACAGCCCACGGCATCATGGACGGGAGGGAGGACAAGGGACTTTTTGGATGCAGTTTAAGTCGGCTCCTATGCTTTCTCCCTTAGAACACGAGCTCCTGTGTTCTCTTTCTTAAAACTAGAGCTTCTGTGTTCTCCCTTAGAACTAGAACTCCTGTGCTTCCTCTCTTAGAACTGCAGCTACTGTGTTCTGTTAGAACTCGAGCTAATGTTTTCTCTCAGAACAAGACCTCCTGGATTGTCTTTATTAGAACAAGAGCTCCTGTGTTTTCTCTCTTAGAACAAGAGACCCTTGTTTTCTCTTGTAGAACCGCTGCTTTTGTGTTTTCTCTTGTTGAACCACAGCTCCTGTGTCCCCTCACTCCTTGCCGTAGGAAGCATTACATGCCTAATATGTCTGTTTGATTCCTTTAGGAAGTCAACTTTAACCTAGGGCTAGAGGCTGATGACATTAAACGTGGAAGGAAACATGGAAGGGGGTAACTGAGTGACATCCAGCGCACCTGATCATACAGAAGGTCACAGGCACGAAATAAATAACCGGGTTTCTGTGAGGCCAAGGTAGACAAGACAGGAACTTGAGTGTGTGTTGGCGTGGAGAAAGGCAGGGTCAAGAGAGGCTCTAATTCAGACCGGAGACATCAGGTTGGTCTACTTGATTATCCAGTACAACAGAGAACCAGATGTATTCCTGAACAGGTAAGTGTGATAATGGTGACGAGCTCCTGCACTTCTGAATCTTTATGCAAGACATGTAGGATGCTTTAACAGGGTTCTGGCAGGGGCTTGCCTATTAATATGACCTTCCTGAACAAATTACATGAACACTGTTCACCATGTCTACAGGAACCTTTCCACCAACGCAGGTACTAATCTTATTGGTAAGGTAGTTAAACTCCTCCTCGTTCCAGCTACATTCCCAACTTAATCCAATATAAAGGACAGAGTATTCTTGTGGGTAGTTGACTTCCAGTCTGCATCTCCCAATTTAAACCTGATGATATTAAACACCTTCAGTCACTTCACTTATTTTCGCTCGACACCAGTCCATTAGGAAAACAGTTTTTCCGCAGTCCGTTCTTCAGAGGTTCTTTTTAAAATTAGTCAAGTATCGGCTGCAGAAACACAGCTTAAAGGGGCGCCAGAAGTGTTGCTGTCGGGAAATCTTTCTTACCTGCATGGCTCAGTACCGATGGAGAAAACAACAGGCCGAATTTAGAGCATCCCCAGGATGAAAAAAACACATCTCAAGAACAAATCCATTGAATACTGTATGACTCTGAGTATATCCACCTATACAGCATAAGAATAGCTTTGTGACGCAGCCAGGTCCTGGCACGGCTGTGAGATCCGATCCCAAGGCTGTCATTGGTCGGATGTCTCTAACAAGGTTCCTGTGTTGGAGCAGACAGGTATGAGGATAAACCCCCTGGCCTGTCAAATGACTGTCTTCAACTTGAGCTCTGCATTCCAAACAGAACCCTGGTTTCGATAACAGTGCACTTGTTTGGACCTGGGGCCTACAAGGATCGGGTCAAAAGTAGCATACTTTTTAGCTGGGATTCCATTTGGGACGCAGTCATGGTCAATAAACCCTGGCAGGAGCATCTGATGAAAGATGTATTCGTGCTCAGCGTATTGATCTCCAGCATGAGTTCACAATTGATCTTATTACTGTAATGTGTCACTGTTTGTCGGCCCTTGTGGAACGGAATTAATCGTGAATGGATTTTTGCATGCAGGCCGATTTCTCTTATTGGAATCTTGTGTGGGTCGTATTGGAATTACCTGTGCATGTGTGCGCGCCGCGTTGGACACCTTGTTGGCAGAATTGGCCTGAGCATGACAAGTATTTCTTTGTTATGATTTGTGCATGGGTGTGAAGGCATCAGTGTCTTCTGGACAGTACCTGTGTGTTTGTGTTGATGTGGAAGGGTGTTTGTAGGTGGCAATGAGTGTGTGTGTGTGTGTGTGTACGTCTTGTCATGTATGGCTCATATTTCCACGTCGCTGCTAATTCCAAGCCATGCCAGCAGCTGAACATGGTCAGTCCTGGTTCGTCCCTGGATGGGAGACCAGATTCTGCTTGAAATGGTGTTGGAGGGCCAGTAGGAGACACCCTTTCCTCTAGACTTAAAGACCAGGGCGTTGAACAGGACGACAGCCTGCGTAAGGAGCCGTGGTTCAGGTAGAACATTAAACAGGTGTCCTAACCCTCTGGGGTTACTAAAGGTCCCTTGCTACTTATCATAAGAGTATGGGTGTTAAGCCCGGTGTCGTCGCTAAATTCCTGACCTGACCCTATTCCCATCCAAGTTAGCTAATCATCCCCCCTCCTTCCTCATTGGCATTTATGACTCCTCACCTTTTCACCTCATGGCTGATGTGTGGTAAGTGTTCTAGCGCAAAGTGGTTGCCGTGCATCTCAAAAATGGGTGTCAGACAATGGTGAGGCAATTAGAGTTCCTCAGTAAGTAGAAATGCTTCATACAAATCCTGTGAATAATTCATTGTATGACGTACAGCATATATATGCATATTTTTACAGGAGATTCGCCGTGTCTGTACGTCGACGCGTGTCGCTCCAGTCAGGCGGACTGCGCTGGCGTCCCAAACTGCGGCCTGTCCCCTACGCAGAGCACTGCGGGTTGGCCAAGGGTAGTGCACGATGTAGGTAGTAATGGGGTTGCATTTGGGCCTGTGTAGAGGATGCTGTGGTCCCTGGGTGCTGTGACAGAAGTGCGGTGTCAGCGCTGTAGCCCTGTTGTACCACCACACTAACTCACAGCTACTGTTAGCTAAACCCCCCTCTGGGAGAAAAGCTGCCACATTATCCCTCGCTTTCCCTCTTTCTCGCTCGTTCCCTCCCACTCTTTCGCCGGTCCTCCTTTCCCTCTCTATCGCTCTCCTTCTACCTCTCTCATTCACTCCCTGCCTTTTCTCTCTGTCTCTCTCTCTCTCCCGCCCATTGACTCTCTAACAATCTCTTCCTCTTCCTACATCAACCGAAGAAAAATTAGACCAGTGAAATAAAGATCTAGCTGGTCCCTAAAGTCCCTGAAAAGAATTTCCAAATATAATTAAAAAATTGAAAGCAGAGCTTGTCTTGAGTTCATTCCAGAGCTTACAACCTAATCCTTTTGTTATGATATGAAGACACATTGCAGCATTGCAACATTTCCTTTGTATCATTGAGTTAACATGTTGCAGTCCGTGAACTCGGAACAATGCTGCTCATATGACACTCTAGGTATTACACTATAAAATTAAAATATTCTTCAAATTAGATACAACTGAATAAATACATTTAGTGTTTCAGAAATATCCAAGCATATTATATAGAATAATACATTATCTGAATAGTGGCTCTACATTAAAATACTTAAACACAAATATAATTTAAGAAAGGTTGACATGAAATAAAGTAAATGTACAAAAATTGTATAAAAGAGAAGACCTAGAAATAATTACCAATATAGATTTTTTGAACATGGGGACTGAATGCTTTTATTTCCCTAGGAGTGTTTCACCCAAATCATAGACTCTTTCCTCTGGTTTAATACTATCTTTCCTAATAACACCTTTTCTATCAGTGTGATTTTGTGTATGCCACCGTTTGTGTGTCCTACAAGACAAGAAAGAGTCTTACTTCAGAGTCAGGACACGGATCTATTGCCCACACACAATTAACCAAGCCACTCCAATCTTCACTGTTGTCTTTCAAGAGCTGCCCCAATGATATAGTCGCAGAAAACTGTGATTATTTTCACTGAACCAGGCAAGCAGAAAGTTGTGAAGGTGTGGGTTTGGGAGCTGAGAGTGAGAGAGAGAGAGAGTGATAGAGAGTGAAGAGAATATCAGACAGAAAGAGAGAGAGATGAAAGAGATAAAGTTTTCTTTCTTCAGCTAGTTTGAGCTTCATTACCACAGTGTGGCCTGGAGGATTTGTCCAGATAGGCTAAACTCTGATTCTCATCTTTGCTACAGAAAAAGGAAGCGTATAAACTACTAGGGAATTACCCAACATTACGTGCAGATGAATGGAATTAGGACCCTCTGTCTGTGTCCCAAATGGAACTCCTCACAGTGCACTATTCCTCACAGCGCACTACCTTTGACCAGAGGCCCAAGTAGGGAATAGGGTGTAATTATGGATGCAGACTTATGTCTTTGAGGATGACACGTTTTTCCCTTTTTAGAGATAAACAGGGAACATACTGAATCATTCCCATCCATTCTTTTATGAGGTTGGATTACATCTGTCACATTATATGATAGACTGTGCATTAAAAGGCTTAGTGAATATCGCCCAGTGAACATATCTCAACATTTTACTCCATTTCCTTTATTTTGTTATGAATAGGAGTGATGTAAGTCAGCGTGTAGTGTGAAAGAGAGGCTGTGAACGCAGACGCAGCAATGTTATAGGCTCCACCATAACTTCTTCCACTGACGGACAGCCATCTACACAGTGGAATGGCACTGATCTCCAGGTGTGGAGGTGTAGACTAACGACCCATTAGCGGTGAGTGGCTGGCCACCTGTTAGGGTGGAGCAGGGTCATAAACCCTGAATCACTGAGGACTTCACGTGAACGAGGCACGGACTGTGGCGGAATGGCATCTCAAAGATACACAAATCTCCACACAGGTCTATGGATTTGAAGCACCGCGGTTAGTGTCTTACAGTGCCTAGTAGAGATTCCCAGCTTCCATCAGGTCAGCCTGCGATGTATGGCGGTGAAGGAGACTGAAAAGCTATCATGCATCCCGTCTGATTAATGGCTAAGCAGTCAGCAGCCTCCATGTTAATAACAGGCTTCTCTCTCCAGAAATAACACTGAGCCGTTATTAAGGCAAATGTCAGAGAAAAAACAACAACATCAGGATGAGATTTACAATAACATGGCAGTCAGCTTGGGAGGTTGCGTTCCAAGGCTATTCCACACTTCGACTTTTCTTAATCCCTCGTGTCCTCTCTCACCACCTCCATCCTAAAATGATTAAAAAATATTTCAGGATCCTTTCTGTTGACCTTGTCCTCCAAAGTGTTGAGAAGGATGTTAAGAAAAAGCACACAAGGAAGAGAGATCCTGAAGTATGAAATGAGACCCTCCAAGATCAAGTCATAGATCTATACTGATCCTTCAAATGATAAAACCAGAAGATAATAACAGAGTTGGTGTCAACCTGACCCCTGACCCCTAACTCCTCCTATACAGGAACACAGGGGCCCTGGGGCCACAGCCCCCCGTCACCCCCCGTATCATGTCACAAATGCCAATATAAAGAAAATAGAAGTTACTGGGAGGGAGTCAGGGTCTCTCAGCCACTGGGCTAGTACTGCAGTGTCTGCCAGCCCCTGGGCTAGTACTGTAGGGTCTGCCAGCCACTGGGTTAGTACTGCAGTGTCTGCGAGCCCCTGGGCTAGTACTGTATGGTTTGCCAGCCCCTGGGCTAGTACTGTAGGGTCTGCCAGCCACTGGGCTAGTACTGCAGTGTCTGCGAGCCCCTGGGCTAGTACAGTATGGTTTGCCAGCCCCTGGGCTAGTACTGCAGGGTCTGCCAGCCACTGGGCTAGTACTGCTGGGTCAGTCAGCCATTGGGCTAGTACTGCAGGGACCGTCAGCCACTGGGCTAGTATTGCAGGGTCTATCAGCCACTAGGGCTAGTACTGTTGGGACTGTCAGCCACCGGGCTAGTACTGCAGGAACTGTCACCCACTGGGCTAGTACTACAGGTTCTGTCAGCCACTGGGCTAGTCCTGCAAGTTCTGTCACCCACTGGGCTAGTTCTTGCAGGGTCCATCAGCCACTAGGGCTAGCATTGCAGAGGAAAATATGTATTTTAGATGCAAGGTTATCTGAAAACAAGACATTATCATCGAACAGGAATTTGTTATTGTGACCTTGGACATAAATCTTTGCTAACACAAAGTATAAAATCCAAAGCATTACCTCAGAGAAAATAACAAAATAGTTAAATATTTCCTGAAAAGGAACTTATATAGCACATAGGTGAGTAAGATATTTTTTTATTCTCTCATTGAACAGGATTTTTACTCTATCAACTTCTAAAGCAAGTCAAGGTCATTACAACATTCCATTCATTCCACTCAGCACAAGAAAAGGTAATTGCTTTGGTCAATAGACCACTTAATTGAGTGTTTTACCCACTACAAGCCCTATGATAACAAATGACCAGCCACGTAAGTCCCTCCATTCCCATAACAACATTAAAGGTTCTCTTGAAAAGCAAGACGCATAAAAGGAACATTTTTGTCATATGTCTACTGTTTTTAAGAGAATAAGGTCCTTGATATTGAAGTGCATGATTGAAACATAGAGTGTGTGTAAAATCCTGGCTGTATAAGTAAAACCTGGTACAGGCAAGCACCATATAAACCTTAAAACCTCTCAGTATGAGACCATGAGCTGATCGACTGTCATTCTCACAACCACGTTGATATAAAGTACAAAATAATAGGGCAGTTCTGAAGGTGAAAGGTTCCTGCACTCTACCTAAAGGGACCTATACCTCACTATGCCAATGCAAAACATCCTATTGTCTGTCCTGTATCCAATCTCATCCTATAGTCTGTCCTGTATGTTCTCTCATCCTATAGTCTGTCCTGTATCTTCTTTCATCCTATAGTCTGATCTATATCCTCATTTTGTCCTATATCTGCTCTCATTCCAATGAGTCCTGTGTCCTCCTTCATCCTTTTGTCTGTCCTGTCCCTCATCCTATCCTGTCCTGTATCTTCCCTCATCTTTTTGTTTGTCCTGTGTCCTCCATCATCCTATCCTGTCCTGTATCTTCCCTCATCTTTTTGTCTGTCCTGTGTCCCCCAATATCTTATCCTGTACTGTATCTTCCCTCATCCCTTATTCTGTCCTGTTCTCCCACTTCATATCCTGTCGTATATCTTCCCTCGTCCTTTTGTCTGCCCTATATCCTCCCTCATCCTAAAATATGTCCCTTACACTCATTACCTAATAACAACAAAGCAATAATTTTTTTTTAGAAATGTGCCAATTAAATTAAGATCTTTTATTTTAAACTTATGTGTGAAAAGGTTAAAAAAGGAAATATCCTACGTACATAAAGTATTTTGACAATATATTCAGTATTTCGTAGAAGCGCTGTCATGGTTCCGCCCTTGGCCATGCCCCCTGTCAGGGACAACCCAACCACGTCGCGCATTGTCACCGGCCTTCTAGCTGCAATCGTCCACATTCCCATCGGCACGCATTCAACGCATTCTCTAATTGTCCTGTTCTAACATGCACACCCGTTTTCAATCTTCCGATCCCTGTGTTTATAAATGTTCTTCCCTCTCCTTCCTTACAGTCTTGTATTGTTGATTGTGAGCGTACAGCAGACGGTCGTCCGCATCACGAAAGAGTTCCACATTGTCATACATCGTTGTCTGCAATGGGACCTCTCCTTCACATTCACCAACTCCGCATTTGGTTCCTCCTTCTCACTCCTCACCCTGGACAAGCGCCATTAGCAGGGATTGCAACTTGAGGTACTTCTGACACGTTCTCTCATCCCTGCACAGAAACTCGGAAGCTCTGTCTGTTAGAGCAGCTATTGGGTTCTTGGTCACATCCCTTAACAACTCTTAAAACTTTCCCCAGATCTACGCCTCAACAGAGATTTCCTTGACATGTATGGTTTGGTATTTGCTCTGAAATGCAATGTACAGTGTGGAAAATAACATTAACTGATCACACCCCTGTGACCTGATCACATTGTATCCATGGTCATAACACTATAGGGGCTTGGAAATATGCATTGCAGAAGTAGGTTAACATTTACTGAAAAACAACATTGCAGTCATTACATTATTAAATGTACTTTGACAAACAGCAATATTATCATTCTCGAGCACAGTCGGTCTAGAATATCGAAACGTGCAATCCATGGATACGTGTGTGCCTTTCTATATCATATCAATTCAATTTGACATGTGTACTCCAATCCAGTTTTAGAGTATGATCAAAGAACACAAGATGCATCAGAGCTCAATATAAAGTGTCATGGCAAGTGGACTGAATACATACTGTAGTATGAACGTGCCCGCATCGGTTCAATCAAGATCACACAAAAGCCCTCCACAAAGAAAGCTGGTTGCTTCCCAAACCTTCTGGGGCTGCCAGCAGGTCCAGCCTCTCCCTTACCTGCCTTGTATTGGGTCTCGTCAGAGGAGACAGCAGCTCGGGACCAAGGCAGAATAAGCAGAGACCAAAGAAAATGATTCAATCCACCGTGATTACAGAGGAGAAACAAAGCCCAGACATGGATGGAGCAGAGGCCGCCAGGATTCGGCTGCCCACTCCTGTACTTCCAAAACCACCACGTGAGGGCACCCCTGACAATGCCACCTTCCCACAGGAGAGTGATGTGTCTTTTCCCCTCTCATCAGACATATTCTTTAATAAAAGGCCCCCCAGGCCCATAAATCCAGTGTTTGTTCTATGTGACTTTCCTCGTTACAATATGTACATTAAACACTGATGAGCTAAAACATTATGACTAATCACAGGTGAAGCCAATAATGTTGATCATCTCCTAAATAGGGCACATGCCAAGGTCTGGGTGGATTACATGGCCCAATCCACAGCAGCATCACCTCACCAGGTACAGGACTTGAAGGATCTGCTGCTAATGTCTCGGTGCCAGATACCACAGGATGCCTTCAGGGGTCTTGTAGATTCTATGCCTCAGTTTTATACCGCTGTTTTGGTGGAACGTGGAGGACAAACAGTATATTAGGCAGGTGGTCATGATGTTTTGTCTCATCCATGTATATCTCCGTTTATATTTTCGCTGGCACACATAAAATAAAAAAACGTCCTGTATTTGCTCTGTTATTATGAGAATTTCTTATGAAAAGAAATAAAATAAATTAAGTATATAATACAGCAACATTTTTTAAAAGGTGAAGCGTTGTGAATACATTCCAAAAGATTAGCATTTTGTTGTAGATGCCTCATTGGGAAAACAAAAGGGCATTCTAAAATGCAATGTAAAACAATCCAAAACCTTTTGTTTGGTAGACGGTGGAAGCTGGATTCAATTTTATTCAACATATTTTTGCTTGGGTTTGGTCAATAGTGTAAATTAACAGGACAGGATTGTATTGACTGCGATGGTCATTTCAGATCAAGGAACAAAATCCATTGCCTTGTCTTCTCAATTTGTAGGAATCAGTTGAGAAAAGATTCCAAAAGAGTCCAAAATAAAATCCATTCGTCAGCAGTGGCACAGGATGACTTCAGATAGAACAAGAGAGAGAGAAAGAGAGAAAGAGAGAAAGAGAGAGAGAGAGACAGCACAGCTTTAGGCACTTCAGTCAGTGCATAGCCTAGGATTCCCATGGGAGAATGATTTCAGCTAAATCTTCACAGCCAGTTAAAGAGAAGAATAAAATCAATTCTGTTTCTACTGAATATATTTCAGAGCAAAGAAGCTCAAATCCTTCGTGGAACAGGAGATGTTCTGGATCCCTCTGTCCCACTACCTGCAAAACGAACAAGGCTAAAATGCCTACATTTTCTCAATACCCCTTAAACACTCTCCTGGCGGTCTATGTTGGGGCTTAGTTGTACCTTGTATCTGGTTGGTAGCTAGCTGGTGTATTCAGTTCCACATGATGCCCATTGAAGCAGATGGCTGTCGAGCACACAGGCACTGTGGGAAGGCTCAAGCCTCAGCGCTTCACTTTGCTAAAAACAAACCCGTGGTTTTGGACTGGCTGCCTGCCTGCGTCTCTGCGCTGTAAACAGCACAAGGCTCCCAGGCAGTGGCGTATGTGGTGATTAGGGATGGACAGACCCAGGTATCAAGCCGCTCTGATTGACAGCCAGTTTGCAGGGTAACCCGGCCAACTCTGATTTCAACACAGTACAGTCCATTACTACAAGGCAACAGGTCAGCATTTATAAACCTGGTAATATACAGCTGATCTGGGATTTTGCCATAGATGCAGGGCCATCTTTGTAATGCCAGACAGTAGATTTACATTGACATTTTTACATTGACTCTTATCCAGGAAGACTTAGAGGCAGTGCATTCAACCTAGTTCAAGTGAAAGACAACTACAGTAAAATGAGATGTCTACATACTAGATATTTGTTTTATGTCCAGGACTATTCGCTCTGGTTTGACACTGAGATTCATGTGACACTGAATGGGCTCCGCAGAGCAGGCAGTCATGGTGTCTTTTCACCACTAAACACTAAAAGACGTGTTATTTGACCTTTTTAACCACAAATCAATTTAACCATTTAATGTAGAACAGTGGCAGTTAATTAAGCATTAGCAAATAAATGAGTCATCATCATCACTGAAGCTCCCACCAAACATGCCCCAACAATAACATCGGGGATATCTCTTCTTCTAGCCAAGGGCAACTAGGCCTGTCAAGCATTTTCATACTAGACACTCATCATGGCGGGATGTTATCAACACACCTCACCTGTTTGAAAAAAAGTTTTGTAACGTACCTGTCCCCAACTGTGTAGAACCTATACCATTCTTATATTTACGCTACTAAGATACATTTATTGGCATTTATACATATACATTTATGAATATATAAATATACATATATACATATATACATATATATACATAAATATGTAAGGCCTTAACATTAACTAGAAGAGCAGCTTGGCAGTTACATATATATTTTGTCATTCAGGTCCAGTCCAGACTGACTTGGTAGGGTCCCCATTTATTTTTCTCAATGCTTGGGTGCATTCTCCTCCCTTCATCACTCCACTCTCTCACCCTTCTCTCACTCTCCTCCCTCTCTTGCCTCCCTCTCCACTCTTATCTCTGTCAGCTTCTGAATCTTTCTCCAATTCCCCCTTAAAAAGGCTGAGAGTCCCATCTGCGTTGAGATGCTCTCAGCTCTCTGGTCTCTAGCGACAATGTTGAATGCATATCAGACCAAAATAAACACAATTAATACAATTACAAAAGCAAGATTCTGCTGGCTCTCTGCTTTCTATTTCTCCAATTTCTCTGAGAGCAACACCTCCGGCTGATGGGCATGGATGAGGGGATGAATGAATGCACTCTCTGAGAGATCCGAGGGAGAAGAGATGTCATAGGCACATCCCTCGCACGCCAAGGGTTTTGTATACATGCTTGCATGGACAGTTTATTGCCTATGACAGCATGAGCTACAGGAAGATTGACTAACATGTTTAAGATGGTTTGAACTACAGATAGTTTGACTGAAGTGAGGATGGTTTGAAATACAGGAAAGTTGACTCACATGTTGATGATGGTTTAAGCTACAGTACAGGAAGATTAACTAACATGTTTATGATGGTTTAAGCTACAGTATGGGAAGGTTGAACAACATGTTTATGATGGTTTAAGCTACAGTACAGGAAAGTTGACTAACATGTTTATGATGGTTTAAGCTACAGTACAGGAAGGTTGACTAACATGTTTATGATGGTTTAAGCTACAGTACAGGAAGGTTGACTAGCATCTTTATGATGGTTTAAGCTACAGGAAGGTTGACTGAAGTGAGGTTGGTTTGAGCAACAAGAAGGCTGATTAAATGGTAACTGCAAATGTCTTTATTAGCATGTCACTCTTTGGGATTGACTGTGTGATGTGTAAAGCAGTGCCTTGTGTCAATGGGAAACACACGGTCTGGGTTACAGAAAGGCACAGGTGCCTGGGATTTATTCTGCCCAGATGCACACACAAGACCACACCGGCAAACACTAAAGAAGAGTACACACAGTAATTGCATGTTTGGCATGGGAAGAGGCTCACTAGCGTTGCTGGTTGAGAGCGGTATGCAAAACAAATCAATTAGCTCACACATTCCGCCATGGTGTGGGAGAGAAACGAGGAAAAGAGAGGGAGGATTCCAGACCTGCACATTCCATCGTACACATCCCAACACAAGGAGAGGATGTGTGGACAGAGAGCCCAGTAAACCATCCTGTCAAATAGCAACCAAATAAAATATTAGAGGGTTGATTTGAGTAAGTTGCTATTTGTATGGGTTCACTCCACTCACCCAGTGGGACAACAAAAGTATATGAGGCTTTAGGACCAACAACATGAAGCTTTAATAAAGCCACACTAACAGGAGAAGCAGCACACAGCACACATTAGCTGGCCAGCATGATACTGGACCATAAAACTATATAATCCATGTCATAAGCATTGTCAAGGGGCCTGTGTCAAATACTGTCAACGGGAGGGAGGATGAAGCAGAACACCAAGAGAAGATATGAAAAAGACATTGAACGAAAAAGAGGATAGACAGAACAGTGGGAGAGTTTAAGAGATGATAAAAAAGAGAAACAGTGAGAGAGAGAGAGAGAGGAAAACCAATAGAGGGGTGAAGACCAGTAGGTACCAGAACTCATTAACCTGTCAACAAGCCTTTAAAGGCTCCAGGAGGGAAGAAAACACTAGGTTATTCATGCTTCTTTATCTGGGCTAGTACGAAAACTATTTTCTAATTGGACTGAATTAGCCTTGCAATAGTTTGTGCCCAGAGGTTCCCGGGCTACGTGTTAAATCATTATCAGCTCCAGCGCCAGCCAGCCTCTGAAATGGGTGTCCCACTGATGCCTTGCCAAGAGTGCTAGTCAGGCAGCATACCGCAATGATTTGTACCCACTTAATTAACGCTAATGAGTGTAGGGGGCAGTGCCACTATGGTATCTGTAACCTGAGCCAGGTCAGGGGCTGAATGAGCGGACAGAAGTTCAAGGAAATGCCTTGGTAATTCTGCTCTATAATGGTGGTGAAATTAGGTCAGCACTTGTGAATCAAGTGCTATTATTTAAGCCAAGCCAAGGTCACCGGTTTGTCAACCACTCAGACAGTAGCTGCTAGACTTCTAAAGGCATATTTATGCCATGAAGGCTTTTACGATATATGACTCAGGGTCAAGTCTCAACAGTGGCCAACAGACATAAGCCACAGAGATTTGCTGTCAGATCTCACAATGAACTTAGTATTCATCCCCAAAACACTGACAGGGACCTCTGTGTTATTCTGGACCCTCATCTTTCATCACATATATTTCAAAGGTGGCTTTTTAGCCAATGTCCAGACAGAAAATGATCAGAAAATAGTTGAAAAACAAAATATTTAATTAAATACATATCTACACATTTGTTGCTTCAGGATTATTTAAGACAACTGCAATGCTCTTCTTTCTGGCTTCCCTGATAAGACACAAATTCAATTAGGTCTGAACATGGCTGCTAGGATCATTACTAGAGCGAATAGATTTGATCATCTGACTCCCAATTCTAGCCTCCCTTCTGATGTGAAGACTAGGGCTGATTTTGAAGATTTTACTGTTAAACTACGAAGTATTAGATGGACTTGCTCCTACTTATCTCTCTGAAATGGTCCTGCTGTACCTTACCTACATGTATGCGACATTCACAAGACGCAGGCCCCCTTGTGGACTGCTGTATCGGCAATTTCAAATCCAACAGCTGGAGGCAGGGCTTTCTCCCACAGACCTTCATTATTAAGGAATGAGAGATGCAGACTCAGTCTCAACCTGTACGTGTTTACTAAAGACTCTTCAGTAGGATCTATGATTGAGTGCAGTCTGGCCTAGGGGTGTTGGGGTGAACGGCGAGGCACTGGATTTACAAGCCTTCATGACTGTCTTTGCCAGGCAGCTCTCATCTCTACTGGGCTGTCCTCTTTCCAGTGCCCTACTAGGGCAGAGTCTATAATTTACTGACCCATTGGTCATCTGACCATGCAAAAATCTTAATATGGCCCGAGGAAATCATGTATACTGTTATAGTCTTAACATGGCCCAGCTAGAAATGCAATCCCTGAACGACCAGCCCTTCAATGTTTCTTATATTCTGACCATAATAGAGGGGTTTTCTAGCCACCGTGCATCAATATCTTGTTGTTTCCTGCAATTTGGGATTTCCGTCTGGTTGATGCACTTTCAGACAACCACTGATGTAAAAAGGGCTGTATAAGATACTTTGATTGATTCATACAAAACATGAATGTTTCGGTCTAAAGACTAAGTCAAAAGCAAGACAAAACTTTTCTCCATGCAGCGTGTTGGAAGTGCATTTTGGACAACAGTTGCATCACCACTTGTCTGTGTGGATGTGTTTCTGTGTGGATGTGTGTATGGGTGGACGAGTGTCTGGGTGGACGTGTATCTGTGTGTCTGTGTCTGTGTGGACGTGTGTCTGGGTGGACGTGTGTCTGGGTGGAGGCGTGTCTGTGTGGATGTGTGTCTGTGTGGACGTGTGTCTGGGTGGACGTGTGTCTGGGTGGAAGTGTGTCTGTGTGGACGTGTGTCTGTGTGGACGTGTGTCTGTGTGGACGTGTGTCTGGGTGGACGTGTGTCTG
>JACXGJ010004029.1:0-48697 GCA_016801105.1 Esox niger
ACCTTCCGCCTAACCCGAACATTAACCCTAACTTCAACCTTCCGCCTAACCCGAACATTAACCCTAACTTCAACCTTCCGCCTAACCCGAACATTAACCCTAACTTCAACCTTCCGCCTAACCCGAACATTTACCCTAACTTCAACCTTCCGCCTAACCCGAACATTTACCCTAACTTCAACCTTCCGCCTAACCCGAACATTAACCCTTACCCTAAAATCAGCCCCAGTCTGTACCTGCATCCAGAGTAGAGAGTCTAATACTGGTGTATTGTGATCATATTTTTTTATTCTAGTTAAAGTTAAAGTAGCCGTATTAAGCACTAACTGTCTGGTGTTATTTACATGGTTAGCGAAAATGCATTCAGTTTGAAGTCCAGTTCTTGTGATTGTGTACCCAGGTTCATGTTGAAGAAACCTAAACCAGAGTTAAACAAAAGCCACTCATCTGCCCGTCTACTAGAAGAGGTTCATGCTGACAGGGATGAATATGACCATCTGGCACAAATCACTACAGTAATACATGTCATTTTTTTAAACGTCTTTTGTACACCCACCAAATATTTCATGCCGATTTGTTATGGCAACTGACCCACATTTAATTTTGCACAGTATTATTACTCAGTGAGGGTGTTACCTGGTCAGGATCCCTACAGTGTGTGGGTAGGCTGGGTCACCTCTGACTTCCACCAGTACCTGGAGACCTTTGACCTGGACCTGATCCACACAGTTACCGTTACCCTTGGGAACGATGTGGGCAAAGTTCATGAGAGGTAGGTTTTTGAGGGAAAAAGATGCCATATCATGTTTTCTAATATGTATTCTTAGATCTCCAAAAGAAAATTCACAATATAATTTCATGCTGCTTTCATAATGAATTTAGGCATTTTTTTCTGTTAGTTTCAGTTTTAGTTTATCTTTTTCCTTTAGTGTAAAGCGCAATAACTGTTACATGGTATGTGCTGGAGAAGGCACGGGCCTGAGTCAAAGCAGGAGGAGTGCTGGCCTGACCATTGGCTGTCTGATAGACACCACTACTGGACTGCTAACCTTCACCTCCAATGGCATGGAGCTGGAGACCTTCTTCCAGGTAGTTAAACACTAATGGCTAATAATGAAATCCCAACAACCAAATTTGTAATGATTTGCACGTATATAAAATAGGTTTGTTTCGGAGCTAAAAGATGACTTTGCACAAAGCATTACATATCCTCCCGTGAGTACAATTAACAGTTCATCTTTAGCTTAATAGAGTCAACAGAAGTGGAGTAGAATTGAGGATGTTTATTTTCACTTCACATATTGCTTACATTTTTCAATTGTACTGCAAACAGTGCCTATTGGGCACTGAGATATGTAACATAATAATGGTGATTAATAATGATTAATTCCATGAGAAACAATATGTTAACTTGCAGCATACAGGTATTTATATTAACATTGCATACATTTTTTTGGTTCTTGCTTTTGGGATGTATAATTCTTTTTCCTACCAGTTGGGATTTAATTGAATGTGGCTATGTTTTTTTTCCTGAACCAGGTGGAACCCAGTACTAGGCTGTTTCCTGCTGTGTTTGCCAAGGCCTCCACCACAGATATGTTCCAGTTTGAACTGGGGTGCATAAAGGTAACCAAACTTATTCATGGGTCTTCTCCATTCGTCCAAATGCAAATGTATCATGGAAATCTTGTCTTGTCAGAATATGCTGCCCCTGTCAGCTGGCCTCTTTAGAAGCCAAAGGAGGAACGCAACACCCCAGTGTCCCCCCAGGCTGCAAGTGCAGCTGCTGTCCCCTGCCCAGTGGACCCGTGTGCCAGACCACACCCTGAGGGTGCAGGCTGACCACCTGGAAGACCACCTTGGATGGAGAGTCCAGTGCTCAGAGCCCCTGCAGGTCATGACCCTGCACATCCCAGAGGAGAACAGGTCAGAGGGTAAAGGGCATCTACGTAGTTAGGCGGGAGTGGGGTACAAGTGTGCGGCACAAACAGAGTGCGTTTTTGGCCTGTAGGTGTGTGGACATCCTGGAGCTCCATGAAAGAGCTGACCTGCTGAACTTCCACCACCACACCTTGCTCCTCTACTCCGCTCTCTGTGCCCAGGGCAACACACGCGTGGGACACGTCATCTGCAGCCACGTAGACCAATCGCAGCTTCTCTACGCAATCCAGAGCCCGAGCCTGCCTGGGCCGCTCCGCTATGCCTTCTACCACCTCCTGGACCAGGTGCACCTCAGTACTCACGCCACCACACGGATTGCAATGAACCACGAGTACATTGTTCCCATGACGGAGCAGACCAGAACCATCACACTCTACCCCACCCCCAGTACTAGAAGAACCCCCCAAGGGATCCCCAGTATGGGCCACAGCACGTCCCTACGCCCCACCATGCACTTCTCCTCCCCCTGCTTCATCAGGGGCAATAGCATGGACGTCAGGGGTGATGGTAGTGGTGATGAAGCTGTTGCAATAGGGGGAGGAGTCGTTTTAGACAGCCCAGAGATACCGCTGGACACTCTGAAGGACATGACATTAGAGATGCTGACTGAGGCAGTCTGGGCATCGGGGCAGGGCATGAGGTATCCAGATGGGGACAGCATTGAGCTTCGGCTGGTGCCTCTGGTTCGGCTGTTGCGCACTCTGTTGGTGATGGGTGTGTTTGGTGACGAGGACCTAGGGTATGTGCTCAGGCTGATGGAGCCAGAAGTTTTCTCCCGACAGGCAGATACAAAAGAAGAGCAGGAAGAAGAAGATGAGTCAGATAGTGATGAGGAAATTATGATGGAGGGAGACAGAAACAAAACAGGGAAAGACTCCATAATTCCAAAAGCTCCTTCACTTGGGCTGCTTCAGACCAAGTTACCAGAAGCTGTCAAACTTGAGGTAAGATCAAATGCCTAGATTTTGGGTCGAATGCTTTGCTTCATGGCATTGCATGTTCATTCTTTGTTTTCTCTCACCACTGAGCTCTCCCGCCTGATTTGTATTTTTCTGTCCAGATCTGCCACCTACTGCAGTATCTGTGTGACTGGGTGATGCGTCACAGGGTGGAGGCGGTGGTGGCCTTCTCAGATACCTTCGTGGGGCGCCTGCAAGAAAATCAACGCTTTCGTTACAATGAAGTGATGAAGGCTCTCCACATGTCTGTTGCCCTTACTGCCAGGAAGACCAAGGAGTTCCGCTCGCCACCCCAGGAGCAGGTCAGAGGACACAGAGAAGACATTCATATTCACAGAATTTAGCATACACACTTATTAAGGGTTGCAAGGTGGGACAACCACGCAACTCATTAGTAGTAATTAAGGGTTGCAAGGTGGGACAACCACGCAACTCATTAGTAGTAAGTACATCCTAGTCAGTAAATTAGCTATCTACAAAATCTGTGTTAGAAGGATGACAGAAACAAGACTACTGAAAGGCAGCATTAATTAAGGAAGTCGGCGGCGCGGGACGTGGGAGTTAAGGGGTGATAAGGTGATGGTAATGGTCTTGGCACTCGGGGATGAGAACACAGCTGGTCACGGTGGTGACTATAATTAGATGGATTAAAACACTTTAAAAGGAAAGAGACACAGAGAGACACTTTTTGATCGTAGTTGTATTTAAGCTTAAGATTTTCTACCTAGGATATTATAATGGCTGCAGGACAATACTGACAGGAAAATGGACAGTAGATGCTGTATTGTTCTAAATGGAGAAACAGGAGTTGAATTCACAAATAAAGCAATGGGTATCACAGAGTAATGTTGACTGTTTGTGGGGGAGATACTTAGTAACACTTGCAGTCTACAGTTATTCAGCAGTTTAAAGTACTGGGACATAAGATGTCCTCTAATCTCCCCCACTCAGATGAACATGTTACTGGGCTTCAGAGAGGAGCATGGGGAATGTCCATGTCCAGAGGAGATGAGAGAACAATTGCTGAACTTCCACCAGGACCTCATGACACATTGCGGTAGGTTACCTGAATAGTCTAGAACAGGGTTACATACATATTACCCTTCAAGGTCCAAAGAACAGTTTATTATGAACTGACATTGTGGTCCAGAATTGAATTTTAGGTGTCTAGTAACATCAATTATTGCACAGGTGTTTAATGAAAAACCTATTTTATCAATTTGATGGGGGATTCAAAGAAAGTCTCCTTTGAAATGACATGCAAACTTTTGACATATGTATTCACTTTTCAAAAGTGATTTTATAATATTAATAGTTTAAAGTATTTCAACATGAGACATTTGCATACAATCTATAGTAATTTATTTTTAGTTTACATCATCTATCTGATTGAACAATGAAAAGTGTTGTCCCATACATTATAACCGTGTTTGTATAAGTTGTTATAAAGATTACTGTTTGAAATGTTAGGATATTTTGAGACATCTAAATAGCATATTTGTCTGGACTGGTATCAGTCAATCACTTTATTATCACAGTTAAATGCCTAAAACAGTGGCTTACTCTGTTCAGAAATTGAAGTAGATGACCATATGGGTGTTGTGGATTCCAATACCTCCATCAAAGATCGTCTCTTCAACCTGGTTGGCAGAGTCATCAGCATGAAAAGTAGATCTACACACCCGGACAAGGAAGAAAAAGCACTGAAAACCACAGGTCTGGACCAAAATAGATGATCTATACAAGGCACATGCATTATTGCAATTGATCTGTCTCAATATTGTTATAAGATAAAGTTAGCTACAATCAGCCACGGAATAAATGAAGAGACCACTGCACCTTTTTCTTTTCTTTCCAAAAAAGTTATAAAGGAAGGTTTTGAGTGAGGAAAAGAAGTGAAAAATTTAAGAGAAACCTCAAATTGAACGCTTCTGTTCCTCACTCAAAACTTTCCTTTTCAACCTTTGTGAAAAGGAAAAGTGGTCTCTTATTTTTTTCCAGAGTTGTATAGTGGACATGATCTACTTGCTATTTCGATTCTCCTCCATTGTCTGTTCACTCGTAGTCACTCTCCGGCAGCTCATCTCTGGAACGGTGGTGCGCTGGGCCCAGGAATGTGTGACAGAGGACCCAGCATTGATCAGGGCCATGTGCAGTCTGCTGCATCAGCAGTATGAGGGTCTGGCTGGCCAGATGGGTGCTCCCCTCCACAAGGCCTATACCATCAGTCCTGTGTCAATTGAAGACACCATGTCCCTGCTGGCCTCTCTTGGACAGATCCGCTCTCTGCTCAGTGTCCGCATGGGCAAGGAGGAGGAGATACTCATGATCCGGGGACTGGGGTACGACTGGAGGGCTGAAGCTGTAGTTCTACTCACTTTGCCCTGTTAAATAGATGCCTAGTTGAACCGTGTCTTGATATCTAATACAAACACTATCGTGCAAAAAGGATCAAATGCAATTTACTTTACTGTCAAAATTGTTTTATTATGAATGAACTTGTGTCAACCGTATTCTTCTCCTGCTTTATGTATTTACTGTGCAGAGACATAATGAATAACACAGTGTTCTACCAGCACCCCAACTTGATGAGGGCTCTGGGAATGCATGAGACGGTCATGGAGGTGATGGTGAATGTTCTCGGGGAGGGAGAGTCAAAGGTGAGAGCTGAGTTGGTGGAGCATGGTCCTTGCAACCTCAGGGTTTTTCATGTTTTGAATATCCAAAAAACGATGCCCTCCCAATTGCTAAATTACCTAAATAGTAAACAATTAAATGTGAAACAGATGTGGCATATATCGTTGCGTAAGAACTTTTTTAGAAAGAATATATATAAAAAGGACTGGGCCCATTGTGACTGAAAATGTTATCATCTTTTGCTCTACTCTTCATTCATAGGAGATCACGTTTCCAAAGATGGTGGCCCATTGCTGTCGCTTCCTTTGCTACTTCTGTCGCATCAGTAGGCACAATCAAGGATCCATGTTTGACCACCTCAGCTACCTGTTGGATAATAGCAGTGTTGGTTTAGGTGAGCTGTGGAACAGACAATGAGTACAATTAACAGTAATTCTCATGTATCTCAGTGTCAGCAGCAACAGCTCACTAACACTGTAATCCTGATTTTAAAATATACTGAACGGTCTTTCTAGCCTGTCCGTCCATGCGTGGAGCCACCCCCCTGGATGTGGCAGCTGCATCTGTCATGGACAACAATGAGCTGGCCCTGGCCCTGAGGGAAAACCATTTGGAAAAAGTGAGAGAGCTCTGTCCCTGCCTAAATGTTTTTCTTTCCCTTTCTACAACACATAATGTCCATAGTGCAGAGGACCATGACACATACAATACATCACGATCCAGTCACCCATCATATAGTGGTTCAGTGTATGTAGTTGATCAAACTGATCTCAACTTCAATCCTCTGACCTCCACAGATCAGTTTGTCGTAGTATTCTATAATTTTATTATTTTGTTAATTCCTTAAGCAATATATCAAATACATCAAATCTAGAGTGGTGTCCCCCAAGAAAGTTGAACCTCCCTATCTGTATAACAAAATGTCATTTCCTATGACGTAACTGAGATCCTTTGGATCTGTCAACAGTGAAGACTGTCTGCGCCAAAGAAATCTGCACACAGGTTAGATTTATTTTGCTTTTTGCTCAAGTTAAGCACAGCATCACAACAAGGACAGGGACAGACGGGGGGAGGGTGGGTCAGCAGAGTGGCAGCTGAAATCATCAGGTATCGTCTTGATCTGCAACATCACCAGGAGGACTTTAGACAGGGACCACAAGGAGTCATGACAGGTGTGGATCAAGACCTCATGTCCTCCTAAATTTAAAATGAGAGAAGACAGGGACAAGTGTTGACCCTACTCCCTCAGCACAATAATATAGCAGCGTAAGACCTTGTGGGTGGAAATCAATCCACCCACATTGCCAAGCATCAACCAAAGGGCCACCCACCAACTGCAATCATCCTGAATGAGGGCTGAGTATTGCCAGCAGAGTACAGCCCAATTGCACCAGTGCGCAACAGAGAGACAACAACAGACCAGCCACACCGCCCCCAAATGGTATTGGAGGGAGAGCATCCCAGTGGTGATGAGAGCCCACCTGGCAAAACGGCAAGGGTGGACAGAATCAGGCCTTTCTGGTCACCTTCACGCCCCTGGGCCAGACTACACTTAATCATAAACCAGGCTGAAGAGATGAGTCTTTAGTAGACATTTTTTTTGAAGGTTTGCACTGAGTCTGCATTTCTTTTAATTGGCAAATCATTCCAAAATAGTGGAGCTCTATGAGAGAACCCTGTTTCCGACTGTTGGTTTAGAAATTTTAGGTACAGTTAAAAGGTCTGCATCTTGTGATCTAAGGTTACGTGCAGGTATGTATGGTTGGATCATTTTAGCGAGATAAGTAGGAGTAAGTCCATGTATTGATTTATAGGTTAACAATAAAACCAGCCCTAACCCTAACAGGCAGCCAGTGTAAAGAGGCTAGTACTGGAGTAATGTGTTCAAATGTTTTTGTTCTAGTTAGGATTCTAGCAGCCGTGTGCAGCACTAACTGATGTTTATTTATTGATTTATCAGGGTAACCGGAAAAAATAACATTGCAGTAATCTAATATTGACATAACAAAACCATGGATTTTTTTTTCTGCATCAGATTTTGATAGAAAGTATCTGATTTTTGCAATGTTTCGAAGATGAAAATAAGCAACTCTTGAGATATATTTTATATGTTCATCAAAGGAGAGGTCAGGGTTGAGGGTAACGCCGAGATATCTTACAGTTTTTTGGGATATGACCATTCAGCCTTCGAGGTTCACAGTGAGATCTGCAAATAAAACAATTTGTTTCTTTGGTCCTAAAACGAGCATATACCATCCACACATAACACTTTCGGGAAAAAAAATCCCATGTAGAATGTATTACCTTCTAAGTTTCTTCAGTTACTGAGTTGCGTTGAGCTGAGTGTGTCCAGTCTGAGATTCAAAGGTCTGAAATTTGCTCAAACACCGACCTAATGATGCTCATCATTAAGGAGATAGAATCGGGAAACCCCAGCGATTGAGTAGTGTCCTGTGCTGAAGATACACACCAGGTTCACTAAACAATCTTTCTTGCTTGGTCCCTCTCTCTCTCTGTAGGTGGTGCATTACCTGGCCGGCTGTGGTCTACAGAGCTGTCCCATGCTGGTGTCTAAAGGCTACCCTGACATTGGCTGGAATCCTGTGGAGGGGGAACGTTACCTAAACTTCCTGCGCTTTGCTGTCTTCTGCAACGGTAAAGTGTTTAGTGTAACAACATACACTAAAGTTCCTTTTTGTTGGGATAGGATTCCCTTAATTCCAAAGGTTAGGATACAATTGTTTTAGAATAATGATGATTTAAAATTCCTGTAGGACTTAAAATAATAATTAAAACGTACTTTGAAAAAATTACATTTAATTTAATGTTAATTTTTCAGATTTTAGAAAGGGTTTACAAAGGGTGTTCTTCAGTAGTTGATTAGCTTTATATGTATTTAAAATAATGGAATTTCCAACAGCTACTCTCAAGCTTGTGTTCATCCCTGAGAAAAAGCCAGATTTTATCCCAAACGACCTGACTGCAACATAAATGTAACTTTGGAGGACATTCCTGTGATAGTCATACTTAGTTTGCATATTAAGAAAGAAGAAATTACCCATAGCCAATAATTACGTAGTGCACTGAAAATAATTTTAGATTAAATGTAGTTTGTAGTTGGAGTATAGAGAGTAGACATCAGATCAATAATCTGTTGGTTGTTTACAGGGGAGAGTGTGGAGGAGAATGCCTACGCAGTGGTGAAGCTGTTGATTCGCCGGCCAGAGTGTTTTGGCCCCGCTCTTCAAGGTGAAGGAGGTGTTGGTCTCCTGGCAGCCATGGAGGAAGCGATCAGGATCTCAGAGGACTTGACCATGGACAAACCCACTACGGCCTATGCATCCAACAACACATCGTAAGTTAGAAGTAGAATACTGCATGTAAAACACAGGCATTTCACCCGCTTTCCGAAAGGCTTTCATGTCGACCAGCCAGATGGAGATAGGCTTTCTCACAAATAATCAGAAGACAAATGATATCATACTGCTATGGATTTAAGAATTGTAGTATATTTTAATAACTGTAGTAGTGTTTGGTTGTAATTCCAGCAATGGTGTCTTACAGCTCACACTGGGACATTGTGCGAGATGCAGAGGATGACATTGTCCATATGGGCCATGCCATCATGACCTTCTACTCCGCCCTCATCGACCTGCTGGGCCGCTGTGCCCCTGAGATGCATGTGAGTCTTTTGAACCTCCTGATGACGACACTGTCAAAACACCAGCAGACTAGTGATTTAATGTCAGACCGCACAACGCTGCCCTGGAGTTTCACTGAATGTCTTTGGAGTGAATGGCATATCAATTCAACATATATCAGTTAAAAAGCTTTAGGGCTTATTTACATTTATGACCCTGTTTCCTAAAAAAATTTGACGCTGTGTAAAATTAGAAGATAAGCAGAAGGCAATGACGTGCAAATGATTGAAACCCTATATTCAATAGAAAATAGTACAGACAACATATCAAATGATAAAACTGATAAATGTTATTGTCTATTTAAAAATATATACCCACTTTGAATTTGCTGCCAGCAACAAGTATCAAAAATCTATGACAGAGGCCACAAAAGACTGGAAAAGTTGTGTAATGCTAAAAAAACCTGGTGGAATATCTCATAACTAATTAGGTTTACTGGCAACAGGTCAGAAACATGATTGGGTATAAAGAGCATCCCAGAGTGGATGAGTCGTTCAGAGGTAAAGATACGGAGGATTTCATCACTCTGTGAAAGACTGCGCAGGAAAATAGTTTTTTTTTAAATTTCAGTGTAAAATTGCAAAGAGTTTGGGGACCTCATCATTTATGTTATAATTTCATAGTGCGAATTATAAAATGACAATCGAGTGGGGTCAACTTTTTCTCTAGGGCATAGAGGGAACCCAGTACAGAACATGGGTGTTCTTCAGTGAACTGACATCTCACAATCCTTACAGTATCTTGATTAACATCATGTCTGCAGTCTGTAGATGAGGATAAATTCAATACATTACACAAGCTCATTGGGCATGTACCACACGTACAAACAACAGCAGACCATAATTTCCACACAAACACAGACCCACACAATGCTGTACCAGAACCAAAGACACCATGAACATGTCAAAGAGGTAGGCAGATGTGTTACTGCCAAACAGCATCTAGGCCTGTGCCTGACTAACATTAAAAGCATAGACAACCCAATAGTCTAAATTGGCCAGCCGTTTCCTTCCTTACCCTATTAGACTATTTTCAAAGAAAGTAAACATCTGACAAGTTGGAAAATTTTTGGTTGGTCTATGTTTTCATAAAAGAATGCCACTGCAATGTCAGTAGTAAGGCAAGCAGATGAGATGTTCAACTAACTTCAAGGTTAAGAAATGGTATGGTGCTCTTTAGGGGTGTCTGAAATCATATTTTAAGAATGGATATAGTCAAAATATTGTAATATTTATGATTACAGGTAAGTACGATATATCAATGTTTTGACACCCCCAATCGCTTGTTTATACCTTTTTGGGGGGGCCCAAGTCAGCTGAAATCCTATATCAACCAAGAATGGGGGGGAACATCACTTTAAACTACAGCAATTGTCTCCTCAGTTCCCAAATGCTTACAGACTAATGTAAAATAAGAGGTGATGCAACACAGTGGTAAACATGCTCCTGTCCCAAAACAATACAATTTCTCAGTTTCAACATTTGATGTTTTCTTCATACTGTTTTCAATTAAATATAGGGATAAATAATTTACACGTCATTGCATTCTGTTTTCATATGTATTTGACGCAGCGTCCCAAACATTTTGGCAATAGGGTTGTACGGTAGTAGCATATCCAGCTTGGCAGTATGGAATAACAAAGCAATTTTTATTAAAAATAAGTAAATAGATGCACTCAGTGAGTAACTCAATTCGAACTAATACATAGGAGGATAGAACTCAGAAATTGCTGTTATTCTTAGTTGGTAAAACATGCAGGCCTATGTGTAGAAACAGACGGAAATACAAGGTTAGGGTTAGCAATTTTGACTTCACTGTCACCCTGACCTGCCGCTGGACAAGTGCCTCCTGTCTAACTCAAACCACAGTCTCTCTGACACGGAGATATCCAGATGTATGGTATGTACGGCGCAGATACACCATAAGCGTTGCGTTGATTACCTTCGCATCAAGCTGACGTTTTACAATGCTACACAGAGTGCATTTTTTCGAAAGGGGAGAAGTGCAGGTCAAACAAATATATGTATACAAAGCTATAGGCCGACTTCAATTCAGTGATCAATCGTTCGTGGTTCATTATTCCCTTTTACTTTTACCATAGAAAGTCAGTCCAGAACGTAGTCTGACGAAAGTAATTGCAGTAAAACAAACAAACAAACAATGCACATCTGTCATTGTCCTCCGACATATTTGGCCAATATGAGTTACCGATACTATGTTTTTTTTAGGAGTTGATACACCCGATCCGTGACGAAAATCTATATAGTTCTTTATAATTTCCATTCACGGGTCAGAATGAACACGTAAGTTCCCCGTGAATAATTGAACCACAACCTTTTGTGAAACGCAGACATTGGATGTGACGCAACGCGTGTAGTGTAGCAGCTGTAATTTATTTAAAAGGGGGCATTCCATAACCGTTGACTGCTGATAACTGCGCTAAACGCGCCGTTGCTGTAGCGTTGCTCCTAGGTTACTGTACCAGACAAGTTGACTGTGAACATTGTGAGTCTAGGGAACAATTTCAAGGGAAATGGGGGCAAGTGGATGCTAGGGGTGATTAGGTGACCACAATGGTATGAAATGTGGCGGATAACCAGGATTTATTCTTACGATAAGTGCCATGCGATCTTTCGTGAACACAGAGAGACTAAAGGTGGCACAAGACAGAGCAACTGCATTTTTCATCGAAATCTAAAGCTGTCTGTCATGCATAGCAGTTAACATTTTTATTATGTGTATCTGATGACATTCACGAAGACAGCATGTTTTCGGAGACAGCATGTATAGTGCAGACAGAAGTGGTCCCAAAACCGAATTAGTTTAATGGAAATCTAGCATAATTTCTTGTTTATCTCGGTTAAACTGTCTGAATAGGCCCTTGTTTTATTATTTGTTATGTGTCCAATATGTGAAGTTCGGTTTAATTTGCCACACGTAAGTTAACAGCTAGATAAATTTTTGTTGGCTGTAATACACTCAAAAGGGTTGTATTTTACAAGCATTAAAACAAGCAACAATTACCAGTAGACATCTGCAAGGTAATGTTTTCCGTGACTTTTTCAAACATTCTTCTTCTACACAAAATGAATGTGAAGTACTGAAATATTCCATATTTAAACTTTCTCACCGGCCCATCAATCATCTTCGATTTAAATGCAATCTGTTTTTACTCACTTTGACACTGGCAGTACTATTGTTCCCACCCTTCACCTCCCTGAACTAGTTAGTATTATACCAGTCTCATTCGATGTAGCAAGACAAGTTGGAAACAAGTCATGTTATTGTTTAGAGGCAGGATTCTACACGGTGCGCCTTTAAATAAATGGCAGAGATAAAGGATAGAACACACGTTCATTATGTTCTTCCAGCTGATCCATTCTGGGAAGGCCGAGGCCATCCGTATCCGTGCCATCCTGAGGTCCCTCATCCCCATCCGTGACCTGGAAGGAGTCATCGGCATTCCCTTGCAAATCCCTTCTCTAGCAAAAGGTACATTGTCTTTAAACACTACAGTCTGTAATATGCTGTTGCACCTTGCAGACAAACTGCATTTTTTAAAATTTTTATAAACTGTGTCTGTATTGTCCTCCTGCTTGTGCTCTGTCTGTCGTATGTTAACAATTAAACTGGGGTGAAAGACAAGCGTTTAAAGGTTTGAGAGTGATCACGAAGCATGTGTGTCAATATCTTGTGTTGTTTTTCTTGCTATTCATTCAGATGGCACTTTAGTTGAACCAGACCCATCTATTGTGTTTTGCCCGGACCACAAGGCGGCCATGGTCCTGTTCTTGGACCGTGTGTACGGCACTGAGGACCAGAGCTTCTTTTTCCACCTGCTGGAAGTGGGCTTTCTGCCAGATCTGCAGGCTGCTGCCTCCCTGGACAAGGTAAAGTTTTTTTTTTTTTTTACACAGGAACATATCACTGATCCACCCTTACTGACCCCAGGGACCTGTAGCCTGAGATGGGCAGTATGCCTGCATTTGACATGTGTATCCAAACTTCTTTTAAATATGCTGTAATTTGGCTTTAACTACTGTCTGAGTTATTTGTTAAGAATATAATTCACACAGCTATATATTATATATTATGAAGTATATTGTTTATGGATGGAGCTTACTAGAATAATACTAACCTGCATTGTTAAAGATGTTAGTTTGAGAGTTAGTGCAAATAGATAAACACCCACATATCAAAGTCAGAGCAACTTTATATATTTTAATGACTACAATACTTGACTACACAATGGTATTTTACTGTGATAAAATAAGATTTTTAGGGTATTTGGTGAATTTTGCACTGTATTTTGTGCCCATCTCCTGTGTATAGGAATGCCCAATGGAGTTATTCACTATAACCCCACGGGAGTGAAAAGCCACTGCACAAAGTGTTACACTGACAAATAACATATTTTCATTAGGGTTAGTATTCAAGGCATGAGCTGTAGTGTTCTAAAGCAACCACCGAGGGGCAGTGTTATCATAATCACTTAGCAGAACTAAAGTGAATTGTTGCTTTTGTGCGGTCCATTGATTTATTTTCATCCCCTTCTGTTCACTCGCTCACTAATCCTCTCATTCCAATCAGACATAACTGTGTATAACGTGTCCCCTCTCCCCAGGTCTTTCTCCCCCTCTTTCTTTGATTCTTTGTGATTCTTATATAATCTCCTTCAGCAGGTGTGTTGTCTCACAAATTCCCCATTATCCTTGTGCTTCTCGCTCTCCTTGTCCACTCCTCCCCTATGGTGACATCCCAGTCTCTATTCGTTCTGACACTTTAGTAAACTAAACTTGACCCTGCTGCTCCTCTCCCTGCAGAAGGATCTGAATGATACAGACATGGCCCTTGCCCTGAACAGATACCTGTGTACAGCTGTGCTGCCCCTGCTCACAAAATGTTCCAGCTTGTTTTCTGTGACAGAGGGCCAGGAGCTCCTACTGGATAGTTTCCTTCAGTCTGTCTACCGTTTGTCCAAGGCCCTCAGTCTCACTAAGGCCCAGAGATGTGCCATTGACGACTGCATGCTGGCTATTTGCAGGTGAGGCACATTGCATTACCATCACTGCTCCGTACCTCTCTGTTGTTTCCTCCATCACTTGTACACGATTAACACCGAAATGGCGGACAGCATGATATTTAAAGAAATTCTAATGGATTAGCTGGTGTAAGCACTCTATGCTTTTATGGATATCTTAATGTTGGTATCTTTAGCAAGCTCAGGCCGTCCATGATGCAACCCCTCCTTCATCAGCTTGTTTTGGATGTGCCCCTTCTGACTGACCACACTAAAATGCCACTCAAGGTTAGTTGTCTGCAGTAATAACTGTCATACAAATACACAGTCCGTGTGTTGTAAATGTAAATGTATACAACTTTTCTAGAGATTTACTTCTGTCCCACTCCCTTTTTCAGCTGTTGACCAATCATTATGCACACAATTGGAAATATTACTGTCTGGCTGAAGGTTTGGGTCATCCCGACTCACACTCCGAGGAGGAGCTTCACCTGTCCAGGCAGCTGTTCTGGAGGGTATTCAACACTCTTTCCAGGAAGGTACACTTGGACCAACTCTCCAGTGTGTCCCAAAACAACACTTTGATGTTATTAACATATTTAAAAGGAATGGATGGGTGTTAGCATTAGCCTACAAGGAGAGTTCCAAAATCCAATTTCATGGCTAAGTGGAGCTGTCATATTATAATTGTCTCCATTCATACGTAATCTGGTGCTTTTAGATCTGTAAACATCTACTGGATATGGGAGAGGCCATGGAGTTTGTTTACAGACCAAGAAATAATGCTACTGCCAACACTAATCCACACAGTCTATGATATATATTGTGTCTCTGCTCCTGTGTAGCTCCGAGGCATGTGTTTGTTCAGACTCCCCGTATCCTCTCCTACACAGCCTTATGACAGTGAGCTGTCCAGGCTGGCTCTGCAGTGTCTGGCAGCTGTTGCTGGAGCCCTGCCTCCGGATCACATGGACCCTGGCTGTGTAGCCTGGATGGACAGACATCCCTGCCTAGACCCACTGGGACACTTTGACCCTCGGCCTGTCGACACCTCTAAGTGAGCATGAGGCTATGGCCTTTGTGCTGCTGTTATTTCTCTTCTCTCTTGTAAAAGTGCTCCTCCAAGGTTTTCCAACTTGATTTGTTATTGTTCCATCATTAAGAGACAAGCATATGGGTCAAAAGAACCTGCAATCTATAACCAGCTTTGCCTTTCTTTTCCCTTATTTTGCATCTTAGTTTTGAGATGGTTGTAGCACGGATCGTTTAGGAATATTAATTATGGTTTTAGGAACAATGTAGACAGGCACCAATGGTAAGTATACAAATAATTTGGACAGTTGGCTTCTGTGCTATTTTTTATTAAGCTGGATTGTTTGGTTGCATGGTTAGTGCATTCACAAACGTGCTGTCAATGATTAGTCTTGATTTTTGGCTTTGCACTGGCATTTTGAGTTTATGGCTGGTGTTTGAAAACATGTAGAACAATAATGTGTCAATGCTAATCAAACTTGCCATCATGAGAAGGACAAACCAATCGGTGACATAATAAACGCCAGTAAAACTCGCCATCATGAGAAGAACAAACCAATCGTGACATCATAAACGCTAGTAAAACTTGCCATCATGAGAAGAACAAACCAGTCGGTGACATAATAAACGCCAGTAAAACTTGCCATCATGAGAAGAACAAACCACTCGGTGACATCATAAACGCTAGTAAAACTTGCCATCATGAGAAGAACAAATCAATTGGTGACATCATAAACGCTAGTAAAACTTGCCGTCATGAGAAGAACAAACCAACTGGTGACATCATAAACATTAGTTACATTATGTAGTGAGAAAGCAGTAGCCTTGCAATGGCAATCCATCTTGTAGACCAAGGAGAACTGCAATTAGATGGCTTTCAATTGTGAAAAGCATTAAGAGTCAAATATATGAGTCTGTTTTAAGTTGATCATGCCTATCACATGCTGAGTTGGAGACTGCTTCAAGACAAGCAGGAACTGATACTGGCTGCATTACAAGCCCATAGAGAATAACCAGGAATGATACCCTGTGCCTGGCAATGTGTATGGTCGCAGACATCAGGCAATCATTGCATGTAAAGGATATGCAACCAAGTATTTAACCCGACCTAGGGGCTATCCACTTTCCAATTGGTGTCCAGCCCTGCTCTCACCACGAGCTTAGTTACCTACTGCCCACTTCCTATTCCAGGTCAGATGTCAAAATCACAAACCAGTTGCCCACAAATAGGTAGATTCATGCAAGGACAGATATGCTTTTGGGACACACTTAGATCCACCATGGTCTTGAAAATCGTCAGTTGAAGTCCTGGCATAAACAAGTGAATATGGCGAAAACTCTAATAGTAAGACAAATGTTTATATTTTTTATCAAGTGGTTTTGTGTAATCAAGATTACAAAATCTCAAGATGTCAGGAAGACCAGCATTTAGAGCATCTAACTAGTAAGTAGTAATCTCAATGTTGCTACATCAAACTACTGACACAAAACATTAAACTTTAATTATAATTTTTTCCCTCCTATATTTTCCACCTGTAATTAATAAATAGTGAAAATTAAGCTCATTATTGTACACAATTTACTTTCCCCTGGTGCTCTAAACCTGGTGCCTGTCATGCCAAAAAGCCACCCTTTCTAAATAGGCTACAGAAGGGAATTTAGAGCTAAGCACATTTTATTCCCTCACTGACCTTAATGGGCATCGCCTCCACCCACTTGCTGAAGTAATCGGTCACTGTCAGACGCCAGTGATTGCCATCCCTGGATTTGCCCCCCCCGATCACATTTGATTAATGTCACACAATCCCTAGAGAACGTTTGTTATTTAGAAGCAAATGTCCCTACAGTCGACATAATTTTACAATGCTTTTGACATTTTTTAGGTAGGCTACATAAAACTACTACCAATATTAACTAATCTGATTTACCCATAGAATATAATTATTCTTAATACATTTAAATGGAAATAAATACAAAATATCAGTTAAAATATAGATAAATATTGCTATTTTTACAGAGATTTTTGAATTGATATCAACAGTGAAAACATTAAATATGTTTATTGGATTCCAAGCAAATACTTACTCCTCATATTTTGCTTCTAAATGAAAAACAAACGATGTATTCCTATGTACCAGATATTCATTCCTCTTCATCCAAATCATAAATCATTGTAGATTCAAAGTATGTGTCAAGACAGGTAAAACATATTATGACATTGTTGGTGTAGCTTCTGGGTTGGGTAGCCAGGCTATACATTAGAATGTATAGGGTCTGTGAAGAAGGCTTAACATATGAGGTCAGTTCCCAAAAACTGCGTAAAATGTTTCAGTTCAGTTTCAACATATCAAATGTTGAAAATGAGAAATGTTATTATTTTGGGAAAAATACATTCCCATTTTGAATATGATGCAAGCAAAACGTTCCAAAAAAGTTTTGACAGGGGCCTCTGTGTTGCATCACCTCTTCTTTAACAATACTCTGTAAGCATCTGGGAACTAAGTAAACCAATTGCTGTCATTTTGAAAGTGGAATGTTCTTGATTGATGAAAAATGTGAACAGGGCAGGGTTTCTTAATCCTGGTCCTCGGGATGTTTGCCCTAGCACTCACACACCTGTTTCAAATGTTGTCCTACCACTTATACACTTGATGGACGTAATTAACCTCTCATCATGTCTTTTAATTTGAATCAAGTGCATGAGTGTTAGGGCAAAAACTAAATGTGCACCCCTTTGTGTCCCCAATAGGGGATAGGTCTGTTTAGCACATGGAGTCTAGTACTACAGGGCCATGCTGTTGTGATATATGCCAAATGTAGTATAATATTGTCCTGCTGAAATAAGCATGGCCGTCGCTGAAAAAGACATTGTCTGAATGGCAGCATATGTTGCTCCAAAATCTGTATATATTGTTCAGCAGTTATGGTGCCTTCACAGAAGTGGATGTCACAAATGCCATGTGTACCAATGCACCCCCATACCATCATGGATGCTTTTACACTGTGCGCTGTTAACAAGCTGCATGGTCCCTCTCCTCTTTAACCCTGAATCAATTTTTCCCCAAAATAATGTCATATTTTGATTTGTCAGACCACAGGACAATTTTGCACTTTGTCTCAGTCCATCTAAAATTAGCTCAGGCCCAGGGAAAGAAGATGTGTTTCTGGGTCTTATTTATGTAAGTTTTTTTTTTGCATGGTAAAGTTGCATTTGCGGATGCAGGGATGTTATGTGTTCACAGACAATAGTTTTCAGAAGTGTTCCTAAGCCCAAGCAGTGATGTCCACTACTGTTTTAATTGCATTGCCGACCAAGGGCGGGATAATCACAGTAAATTTTTCATCCAATTTGTTTGGTTTTCAGCCTTGTCTCTTGCATACATGGATTTCCCTGGATTCTCTGAATCTATTTATGATAGTATGTACTGTAGATGATGTGATCCCCAAACTCTTAGAATTTTTATGTTTAGAAATTCTTTAATTGTTGCTCTATTTACCCGTGCAGTCTTTGACAGAGTGATAAACCCCTCCCCACCCTCACTTCTGACAAATCCATTCACTCTGGAATTATCGTTAAATAACCAATCATGTTATGGACCTGGTGCTGCCTCTGTCACAACTTTTTTTTAAATGTGTTGCTGATGTCAAATTCAAAGTGAGGATGTGTTTTCCAAGAAAAATCTATTTCTCAATTTCAACAATTGATATGTTGTCTTGATACTATTTTACTTTTCTATTGAATACAAGATTTGAATGATTTGCACATTATTGCAGTTTGTTTTTCTTAACATTTCAAACAGCATCCCAACTATTTTAGTAACAGGTTTGTACATGGATTGTTGGTAAATAAGAATTTTAAAAACATATCTACCATATTGAAACTTAATACATACTAATTAGAATATCTAGAACTTAAAACACATGAATTTAAGGATGTAATGTGTCTATTACATGTCAATATTAATTGATTTAAGGGAAATATCTTTATAAAGATAAAAAAGACAAATTTTAAAATGCAGTTTCTGTCAGAAATGATATTGTTCCATATTAAAGACAGCAAGTGCTGCTGCCTTTTTAAACTTCTTAGGGGATGAAAAAAAACATCTGATATTGGTTTTCTGTTTCCCTCCTTCACAATTACAGTGTAGTATACCATGAACTCAAAGCACTGCTTTTGGAATGTAAAATATTTCTTTTGGGCCAAATTAACAAATATTATTTTAAATGAGTGTTGACAATGATGCAATGAATTGTAATTTGTTATTGCAATGGTTTGAAAGCCTTATTTATAATGTACTATTATTGTTATGTTTTTCTTTATTAGTGTGTCAATACCAGAGAATCTGGAGTTTGTGATGAATAAATATGCAGAACATACCCATGAAAAGTGGTCAATGGAAAAGGTAACTAAGCTTGGAGTTTACAATAAATGTGCTAGCTATGTGTATACATTTTGTCCTTTACAATATATTTGTGGACAATGTCATTCTGTGTTGTGCTGTCTATGAAGACGATTATGTTGTGTGTACAGGCGTACTGTATGACTAATTCTGTATGTGTATCTTTGCTATGTCTTTCAGTTTGCCAGTGGTTGGGTCCATGGGGAATTCTGTGAAGAGACCAAAGTACACCCTCTTTTGAAGCCTTACAGAGCTCTGGCTGAGAGGGTAGGTCTGATAAACAACATACAGCACACTTTTTGCTTTTAGATTTTGAAATATAGACTAAGATATGTACTGATTACTGATGTTTTGTCAGTTTAAAAGTTTAGTTGAACCATTTTCAACTCTCATATGTTGGTTATCCTCAGGACAAAGAGGCATATCGCTGGCCCATAAAGGAGACAGTGAAAAGCATGTTGGCCTTTGGTTGGACCATAGAGAGATCTAAAGATGGAGATGGCAGTGGACTACTCATCTGTTCACGCCGCATCTCCCAGGCTGGAAAGGTATACAATGCACTCCACAATAATTGGACTACCAATCACATAAAGATTCACCAGCAGAACCCCAGAGAATTATCCACAAGATGCAAACCACTAGCAAGACTCAGGAACAGAAAGACCAGGTTACTCTTTGATAAAAAGACCAGGTTACTCTTTACACAAAAATATTTACCTGTACAAGAATAATTGAGTTGAAAGAGGAGATGAAGATAGAAAATGATGGATATAGTGTTATTGCCATTGCATGTATGTTTGCTACTGGAACTGTCTCACATCTTTGTTGATGTGACTGCTTATAGCAGCAGCAGGGTTCGTTCTGAAGTGTACAGAAATATCTTGTTTGCTCTAGATGTATTGGATGGTGCTTTGTCATGCAGCAGTGCAAAGACCCCAAAACATACTTCGAAGTCAATCACCCGATCTGATCCGATTGGGCATGCCTTTCCCATGCCGAAGGCAAGACTACAGGCAAAACTCCCCAAAAACCAGCAGGAACTGAAGATGGCTTCAGTACCAGCCTTGCCGAGCATCACAAGGGAAGATACTGAGCGTCTGATAATGACTGTAGGTCCTAGACTTAAGGCAGTCATTACACGCAAAGGGAAACATGACATAGTAGTATGTATCCTAAAATAGGAGGAATATGGACAAAACATGCTACAATCTATAAATGGCACAGCAGAAATGGAAAGAAATACCCTGAAATGTGACAGTCTGCAGCTGAAACCCTTGGTCTTATATCATTTAAAATCTCAAGTGGTGCGATGCAGCAACAGGAATGAATTACATGATAACGGAATGTGATATTGTGTTATTGTGGTGTAAGAAAAATGCCCTAATCTTTTCTAATCACTTTATTGCGGGAATGCTTTCTGTAACAGTATGAGTTACATTTTTTAAGTTTTCTATCCTATTCAACCAGCCTAAACAGTGCTTGAAGTAACAGGACAGCATACAGCAGGTACTGTTGTACGTCAATACTATGTGTTGGATATCCTTGGTAGAACATGGAAGGACTTGGGCTTCTGGCCTTCATGAGAATTCATGTTTTGTTTTAAATAATTGCATTGCAATAATGGCATATACATTTGTATAGCAAATACATTCCTGAATGTCTCTGTTGTTAGTTGTCATTTGAAGGTGCATCAACCTTCAGCCCCAAGCCCATGGACATGAGCAGTGTGACACTTTCATGGGACCAGTGTGTAAGTCAGGATGTTCTATACTATACACTTATTATTGTTATTGGTTGTAGAAATACGGGTGCTGATCGCAAAGCTGTATGCACTTCTATGACTTTTCATTTAATTCTTCTTTGTAATTATTATTTATGTTTAGCAGACTCTCATATCAACAGTGAGTTACATGAGCAATTTTGGTAAAGCATCTTGCTCAAGATAACGGCTGATTTGTTGGATCAAGGACTGAAACAATAAAGATATGAACCAGTAACCTCTTGGTTACTAGACTTACAATTTTACCATTAGAATTTCTGTTGCCTCATTATTCTGCAGTTAGCATATTATTCATGGCGCATTATCTGTCGGCCAGCTCCATCATTGTGTTCAATGACAGGGCCTCACATGCATGCTGTGGTGAAAAATGGTTCAGCTCCATCTGTGGTGCCAGAAAAAAAGAATTGCTATTTTAGGTCCATATGTAGTACTATAATAAATACGCACAGGCTAAGGCACAGCCCCTCCAACCTGTACATTAGGAACATTTTAATTATAAGGAACATAATAAAGCCGTTTCATTGCAGAAACTCGCAGCAAACTCAGACAACTCAGACAGTCAATTCAATGTCTCCTGAAGCACATCTGATACTTGCTGTATTTCGCTGCTCGCCCAATCAGGATGTTTAGCTCAGATAGAAAATGCTGTATAAAACAATAAAACCCATTTTTAACTTTTTGAATAATTAAATGTACACCGGATGTGTAAATTCAATGCATAATAGTGTCTCTTCCATTGCTTCTTGTAGCTCTGATTTATTTTATAATTTTCACTAGTCTATGGCTGAAATGCTGGCTGAGAACTACCATAACATCTCGTCCAAGAAGAACAAGGAGGAAGTTGATACTAAAGGTAGCAATGAATCAGAAACTATGGTGAATTAAGTTTAACAGTTGTTAAATACATTTAGGCTGATGCAGAATGATTCATCTGCATTCAGTTTGATGTTGATTCCCTTAAAAGCACTGATTATCCTTTCAGAATGTTGTATAAACTTTCCTCAATGACACTTTTATACCTTCAGGAGGTGGTCATTGTACAATGGTACCCTATGATAACCTCCCTGCCAAGGAAAAAGCTCAACTGAGAGAGAGAGCCCAGGATGTTCTCAAGTTCTTCCAGCTCAACTGCTACTCTGTGAGGAGGTGAGGAATTGACTGTTTACTACGGGATAATATCAACTGATACTAATCACGAATGAAACATGTTCTTTAATCACAATTGGCATACATAATTCAAGTTAGAATATTTAATGTTGAAACTCTCATGGCTGTTTGAAGATATTACATCTAAGAAGTTGCTGCAAAACAACAACGTTCTTTTTATTTTCTTACATCATTGTGCTCGCGATAGATGAGCAGCATATGTACTGCATTTACTACGATCCCCACTCCTTGTCCCTGCCTAACCCACAATGCAAAAATAATAGTAATGGAGCAGATAGTGGAACTGTTTCTTATATTCTGAATTCCATCTTTAACAGGTCAATGGTTAATTAGGTGTTTCATTACCTAGCTTAAGGATGTACAGTGACCTTTCAGACTCATAGTGTCCTGTCTCTCATCCTAACTTTTTAAGATAAATAAGCTGCCTTTCTCTGGACAGGGACAGAAAGGCAGCAGAGATGGACTCACCAGCTATTGCAAACCGCTTTGCCTACACCTTCTTACAGCAGCTCCTCTTATTCACAGAGGAAGCCCAAGAACACATGCTTGAGCTGGGTAAATTTTTTTGGCACAATTTTATTTTGGACAATTATTTTATAAATGATATACTGAAGTTTTGTTCTGTTTTTATTTTTTATTAAATAAAAAAAATATATATATATGGTGACATAAAATATTGGGTAAGTATTTTTAAGAGAAATTAAATACTGCAATATTTTGATTATAATAAACAAATAATTGCATTTTCATTAGTTTTGGCTACATGTAGAAAAACAATTTAAATCCATTGCAAAGAAAACCTTTATTATTTGATTTGGAAGGTCCTATGAATCACTATTAACCTAAGAAAAGCAAATGGTGCCAAAGCTTTATGCATTGACTAGAGCTATATGTGTTGAATGCATTGAACTTCAGTTAATTTAAAGTGATATTTGACAATGATTATTTATTTTATAATTTATCATGTCCTCCTAACTGTGTACACATTTTGAAAAATGTTTAGAATATCAACATTCTAACAGCATTAGTTTGTTAAATGTATTCAGGAAAAGTCAAGGAAAGAGGGTGACATGTCTGAAAAAATGTCAGAGACTATTAGAGTTTAGATTTTAATTAATATAATGTCAAAAGAATAAATCAGGGTTGATGATTCACTCAGGGACTTTAGCAAATAACAAACAATTTTTTTAACCTCCCATGACTGAAATGATTGTATGAATAATTCATAAGTAGAATCACTATCATTCCTCAGTTTGCCATGATATCCATCCAAGTTTGAAAATGAGTGGTTTTGATGATATTGTCAAATACATAATATAGTGCAAATTCCTGGTGACCTGTTTTGGCTGCCAGTTCTACTTTTACAACTGGGGGGTCAACAAAGATACTGTACTGTAAAATGTATGATGTCAACTCATCATTATCCATTTGTCAAAACCCAACAACACAACATTTAATGTGATTTTTTGTTTTTTGCTCAGAGGTCACACAGGCAAGAGGTCAGATTAAAAAAGTAGAAGCTCCCCATCAGCAGCAGATTCACTTTTTCAGCAAGGTTTGTAAAACATAACATTTTTCTTTGTGTGCTTCTGTCCAACCACACAAGCGCACATTTTTCATTGAAAGCTACTGTGGCTCTGGAATTAATTTTGCCACTTTGGAAATCCAAAGGCTGTGTCAATTTCCATCACACCATTGATTAAGCCTTCCACGCTCCATCTAAGGAGAAAATAAAAGTGGCACATTTCCACTGATGGGACCACTGATTCAGATGGCACTCAGCCATTTCTCTTTCTCTCTCGATTGAAACAGGTCATAGAAACATATGTAACACAACAACTATTCCTTTTCCTTAGAAACTCCAACCAGACACAAAATAACATTAACTAACTAACGTCAATTGCAATACATTGTGTTATGGACTTCAGTTATAGCTGACTAAATAACTAGGCTATTGTTTTCTATCATACACAATACAACATAAGAACACAGCAAAATACGTTTCAGAATAGTCTACCAATTCTTTTAAATGAAAAACTGATATCTCATCTACATATTTAGTCAGATGAATTCTGATGTCTCTAGAACCTGATTCGAGTCCACCTGTGGAAACTACACAATTGATTGGACCTGATATTGAAAGCCCCACACATATCTGTATAAGGTCCCACACTTCAGTGTACATTTCAAGCCAAGACATATAGTCCAAAGAAATCTCTGAAGATCTCAAATAGATTTGTGTCAATGTAGAGATCTGTCGAAGGTTATCATGAAAATGCTTCTCACAACGAAAGTTCCTAGGGATTCCAACATTGTGAAATGGAAGATGTTTGGAACAACCAAGCCAAACTCAGTATGTGGGCAAGAAGGGAGGTGACCAAGCGCCCAATGGTCACTCTACCAGAGCTTAAGTGTTTCTGTGCAAAAGATGAA
Source organism: Esox niger (assembly GCA_016801105.1). Classification (NCBI taxonomy): domain Eukaryota; kingdom Metazoa; phylum Chordata; class Actinopteri; order Esociformes; family Esocidae; genus Esox; species Esox niger. The sequence continues at coordinate 25,071 of JACXGJ010004029.1, forward strand.
CCTACCACAAGGATAACCTCCTCTAGCACTCCATCCATCAAGCCCTTTTTATTAGAGTTGGCTGGATGGAAACCACTGCTGAGTAAAACACATATGATATGGCGCCTGAAAATTATTTGGTTTAAACCAAATGTAACTATTAGGCCTGATTTCTAAGCGTTACTTCTGGCTAAAACCAGGTATTGTTCCCTCACCTGGATAATGACAATCAAATGGTAAAGCAAAGGGTTGGGAGTGGGATGCTTCTCCGCAGCAAGGACTGGAAACTGATCAGAATGAAGGCAAGGATAAACAGAGAAAAAATCCTGATCCAGAACAGACAGTATGTCAGACAGTGTGACGATTTATCTTTCAGCACAGCAAGCAAACAGACAAGACAATGCTGAAGGGGCTTATGGTCTTGTCTATGCATTTCTTTGAGTGGCTGAGCCAAAACCTGTCTTTAACCCCACTGTGAACAACTATTGGTAGACCTGATGATTGCAGTTCACCAATGTTCCCGTGGAAATCTACAATCTCTGAATACTTGCATTTAGGTCCAGATATATTTGGACACATGACACAATTTTAATAATTTTGGCTGTTTACGCCACCACAATGGATTTGAAATGGAAGATGGAACTGAAGTGCAGACTTTCAGATGTAATTCAAGGGGTTGAACAAAAGTGAAATGCTTGCTGGATCAGGTTGAGATTCAGCCATTGCAGAATATTCGACTTCTTTGTCAAAACAAACTTCTGGGTTGCTTTCGCAGTATGTTTTGGGTCATTGTCCATCTGTAATATGAAGTGCTTATTGAATTTGCATTGGATTTGGCTGAATCTGAGCAGACAATAAATCCCTATTCATTTCAGAATTCATCAGGCAGCTTTTGTCTTCTGTCACATCATCAATCTGTCACATGCATGCCATCACACTACCTCCACCGTGTTTTACAGATGACATGGTATGCTTCATGCTCATGAGCCATTCCAAACCTTTTCCATACTTTTTTCATCCCATCATTCTGGTACAGTTTAATCTTAGATTCATCTGTCCAAAGAATGCTGTTCCAGTACTGGACTGTTTTTAGGCAAATCTGGCCTTTTAATTCTTGAGGCTTATGAATGGTTTGCACCTTGTGGTGAACCCTCTGTCTTTGCAATCGTGAAGTGTTCTCTTTATGGTAGACTTGTGTTTTTTACCATGGAAAGGGTCCTACGATCATCCACTACTGTTGTCTTCCATGGACATCCAGGCCTTTTGTGTTGCAGAGCTCACCAGTGCATGACAGGTTATGGCAATGAAATGCTTATTATCCTACTCTCTGCTCTGCAGTTATAAATTAAAAAGTAACAGCAATTATAATATAAAAATAAGAAGATAGCACAAACAATCAATAACATAACTGTACAAAAACCAGCATCAATAATAATAACTATACAGCTTTACAAATGTAGTGCAATGTAAAAGTGACAGGTGTGCATGATATAGTTGGCAGATGAGCATGATATAAAGTGACAGATGTGAATGGGACTATGGATGGAAAGGAAGAGGGGTTTCTGTTTTGAGCAGCCTTACGGCCTGAGGAAAGAAACTATCCCGTAGCCTGTAAGTTTTGGACGGAATACTCCTAAACCTTCTGCCTGACGGCAACTTGAAAACAGTCTGTGACATGGGAGGCCGAGATCTGTAATGATCCGTTTGCTCCTCCTCCTACACCTCTCAGCAAAGAGATTTTGCAGGGATGGCAGGTCAGACCTTGTGATGCGCTCTGCTGTTTTAATCACCCTCTGAAGTGCTTCACGGTCGAGGACGGTGCTGCTACCATACCAGGCGGTGACACAGCCAGACAGGATATTCTCGATAGTGCATCTGTAGAAGTTGGTGAGTATCCTGGAATCCATGGCAAATCTCCTTAATCGGCGTAGGCAGAAGAGCCATTTCCTGGCCTCCTTCACCAAGATGTTAGAGTGATGAGACCTGGTCAAGTCATTGCTGATGTTGACTCCAAGGAACCGGATGTTGGGAACTCTCTCTACTTCAGACCCATTGATGTGTATGGGGGCGTGGTCTCCCCGCCGCTGCTTCCTGTGATCAACAATCATCTTTGTTTTGCTGATATTGAGCTGGAGTTTTTTTCCCTGACACAATGAAGTCAGTGACCTTACCTTGTCTCCATAGGCTGACTCGTTGTTGTCAGAGATCAGGCCTATGATGGTGGTGTCACCAGCAAGCTTAACGATGGTGTTGGAGATGTGGATTTCCAGGCATCGTGGGTGAAGAGAGCACACAGCCCTGAGGGCAGCCAGTACCGGGCTCAGCACACAGCCCCGAGGGCAGCCAGTACCGGGCTCAGCACACAGCCCTGGGAGCAGCCAGTACTGAAAGTCAGTGAGGAGGAGGTGGTGTTGCCCATCCGCACCACCAGGGGTCTGCCCTTCAGGAAGTTCTGGATCCATCTGCACATAGAGGGTTCGAGACCCAGATCCCTGAGCTTCACCGCTAGCTTGTTGGGCACAATTGTGTGGAAGGCTGAGTTGTAGTCAATGAACAGCATTCTCACATATGTGTTGCTCTTGTCCAGATGAAAGAGTGCGGATGAGGAGGTTGAGAGCAATGGCATCCTCTGTGGATCTGTTATGTCTGTAGGCAAACTGCAACGGGTCAAGTGTTACAGGCATGGAGTCTGTGATGTGAGTTTTAACTAGCCGCTCAAAGCACTTCATGATGATTGGTAGTCATTCATGCAGAGGACTTTTGCTATTTTGGCACAGGAACAATAATGGACTTTTTGAAACAGGTGGGGACCACTGACTGACATAGCGATAGGTTGAAGGTATCAGTAAAGACATCAGCCAGTTCTCAGGATGTGTTCTCAAGGTTTACATAGACCTTGAGAACACATCCTGAGATGTTGTCTGGTCCAGGAGCTTTGCGGTTGTTAATAATCTTTAGGGCTTTACAAACATCTGCTACATATTGCAACAGGCTACATATTAAAGAGCCGTTATTCCTAAACCCTTTCTGCAATTCAAATGTGAATATCCTCGAATTGAAGCTGAGAGACTGCACTTTCAGCCCAATTTCATTATTTAAATGCAACTTGAATATGTGTTGGTAAACAGCCAGACCTAACTTTATGTACATGAGAAACATGTTTTCGCTTTGTCATTGTAGGATGCTATGCTCAGATGGATGGCAAATAATATGTTATCGATTATAAATTCTATAACATTACAAAATGTGTTAAAGGTTATGGGGTCTGGATACTTTGCAAAGGTACTGTAGGTCTCTTGATTTGAATTTGCCTAAGATCCTGCTCTTGCAGTCCTTTCTATCATAAAGTTTTATCCCACAGGTGGTGTTGCCCCTCGTGGAACAATACCTGAAGGACCATCGACTCTACTTTCTGTCCACCTCAGCCAGCTCACATGGAAACGGAGGCCATGCGTCCAACAAGGAAAAGGAGATGGTCAGCAGGTATTGGTTATTACAATATTGTTATTCCTAGTATATATTCCGGTTATTACAGCATATGCATATAAACCTTTTCCTGTCATTACAAATGATGAACTCCAAAGGACCTTTCTATGAATACAGTTTCTTTTTCAAATAATGGTGTTTTTGTACTGTGAGTAGTAATCCAAAAGTTATGTGCTAGTAGCATTAAGCTTTATAATTGTTTAACTGTCATTGCATTCCAAATGGACATTGACCAAACGTGACTTCATATGCCTCAGTACCTTGAAACTGGCTGCTCATCTACCAATAACATTCTCATTATATTTTATTTTCTCTTTCTCTCCATCTCTCTTGTGTTTTCCCATTTTAAGTATATTCTGCAGACTGGGAGCTCTTGTCAGACATAGGATCTCTCTGTTTGGTAAATATGGTGTAAAGTCGTGCTTATTGACTCAAGTTCTGCTTACATTTCATGGTCCTGTTTTCATTGCTGCTATTTGTGTTTGCATTTCATGGTCATGTTTTCATTGCTGTTATTTGTGTTAATCTGTCTACATACACCATACATTGCTTATCTGTCTCTGACTGCTCATATGATATGGTGGTTAAATGGGTGATCAGATTATGATTATTGTCCGTATGGTTGTGATTTTTCCTGTTTCCTCAGGGAGTGATGCACCTTCTATTGTCAGCTGTCTACTCACACTGGCCCAGTGTCTGGATGCTAGGTAGGGAACACAGTGTCACTGGCCCAGTGTCTGGATGCTAGGTAGGGAACACAGTGTCACTGGCCCAGTGTCTGGATGCTAGGTAGAGAATACAGTGACACTGGCCCAGTGTCTGGATGCTAGGTAGAGAATACAGTGACACTGGCCCAGTGTCTGGATGCTAGGTAGAGAATACAGTGACACTGGCCCAGTGTCTGGATGCTAGGTACGGAACACAGTGTCACTGGCCCAGTGTCTGGATGGTAGGTAGGGAACACAGTGTCACTGGCCCAGTGTCTGGATGCTAGGTAGAGAATACAGTGTCATTGGCCCAGTGTCTGGATGCTAGGTACGGAACACAGTGTCACTGGCCCAGTGTCTGGATGATAGGTACGGAACACAGTGTCACTGGCCTGATGTCTGGAGGCTAGGTAGGGAACACAGTGTCACTGGCCCAGTGACTGGATGCTAGGTAGCGAACACAGTGTCTCTGTCCCAGTGTCTGGATGCTATGTATGGAACACAGTGTCACTGGCCTGGTATCTGGATGCTAGGCAAGGGAACACAGTGTCTCTGTCCCAGTGTCTGAATGCCAAGTAGAGAACACAGTGTCACTGGCCAAATGTCTGGATGCTAGGTAGGGAACGCAGTGTCTCTGTCCCAGTGTCTGGATGCCAAGTAGAGAACACATTTTCACTATTTTAAACCCACCCACGTTTGCTAAGCTGTTACAATAAAGACACTGATACCCTGATGTTATCTGATATCTACTGGTTTCACTTTTGCCAAGGCTCCTTGTAAGATTGTGATCTTAGTGGAACCCGCCTGGTTAGATAATAGATTTAGTAGACAAATAAACAAATAGTGTTGCCTTCCATCATCTGGCCTGTGTGTGGTTTGAGTATTATGCATTTCTATCATTCTTTGAAGAAGAACAATCAAGTTTGTTGGGGGAAATTGTCATGAATTAGCTGGTGTATTGTGTGGTAGATGACGGACCAGGAGCAGGCAGGGGTAGCAGGTCTGTGTACTCTTTTTAATATATAAACAAACACAAAACAACAGAACAGAAAAGCACAGAGTACTAAGGCAAACCGCTAAATGACAATGAACACTCACCACATACATCTGCAGACATGGAACAATGACTAACAACTGAGGGGAGCAGAGGAGAAACATTTAAACACATACTAATGGATTGATTGGGACCTGGTGTGAACAATGATTGACAAGACAAGACAAATGAATGGGACCGGGATGAGTTCATGGCTGTTGGTGACCCGGAGAATGCGGGAGATGGCGGACCAATCCGTCACCTCACCGTCACAGAAATAAACTCGACATACTTAAAAAATTAGTCTACATTCATACCTATGTTTTTGTACCCTGCTCATAACCAGTAATAAACCATTATATAAAAGACAGTCAGGGCAAATCTGTGAATAGGTGATTATTTTTCTTTAAAATAATAAGGAAACATGTCATGTGTGACCCCCACTCTGGACCTGGTTGAAGGCTGCATGTGGCTCCTGGGGCTACATTTGTTTTAAAGAGATATAGGATTCATGTGTAATGCCCTGTTTAATTTCAGTGAGCAGAACATTCAGTGAGCAGATGTGAAACATGGAATTATAAGGGCATTAAATAATATGTTTGACCACCTTCAGGGCTTTGATGGAAACTGCTCCGGAATCAGCCAAGGTCTCGCTGCAGTCTTTCTTTGAAGATGCAGCAGTCGACCTGGAGATGGCATTTGCGAATGTCTTTATGACCCATAACAGAACCCAGTCCAGAGAGGTGGCCCAGATCCTAGACTACACAACTACCTGTCTGCTGCCCATATTGACCGCCATGTTTGAACATTTAAGCATCAACAAGTTTGGAGAGGACCTATTGGGTACGTATGGCTCCAGGACTGTATCATGGTAGGTGGAATGATATGCTGTTATTATTGCCGATAAGGTCAGATAGCAGGAATTGTCAGAGATGCACACCCATCTCAGCCAGCTTATGCAACTCATCTTTTCAGATCACAGCAATTTACACTGCATGATGGTCCTTTCTGGTATTGAACAATATGGATATTCAGCTTTCATTCGATTTATTTAATTCCACCTACTGTGAGCCCTCTTTTTCTTAACAGAACAAATTCCATCTTGCCTTTACACAATCTACACCAACCACCAAACATTCTAAGCTTAACCTTCTCCTTTTCAGTGGACAGCATCCAGGTGTCCTGTTATAAGATCCTCAACACTCTCTACTCACTTGGCACCAGCACAGTCTTCTATGTGGAAGGGTACTTTTTTGTCATTTCGATTTATGTCATAACGTTACAGTTTATGATAGTCAATGCACTCGCATGTCTGCATATACTGAACAAAACAAAAGGTATGCATGAACCATACACATCAGTATGCCTCCCTCTTCCTCAGTGGACTCTTCTGGCTTTATGGTCACGCACATGTCACCTCTGTGACTGCAGTGGGGTAGCGTGTGGCAGGCGGGGCTTTTCAGAGCCGGCAGGCGTCTGCGTGTGTGTGTGTGTTCGCAGGCATAGAGTGGCCATAGGAGCGTGTCTTGCAGCACTGTCAGGGGTTTTCCCTGTGGGTTTCCTGGAGCCCGCTCTGAATGAGAACAACCCTTACTCCATTTACAACACCATGAGTCCTGAAGAGAGAGAAGGTAGTTGTACACACAATCACTACTATCTCACACTACTCCCTAGGCTTCATTGCACATGCTGTTTGTGTGTTTTGTAAATATGTTGTATTTTTCAGGAACTCGAGAAAGCCAGTGCGGTCTAACACTTTCTGTCCCTTCTTGTCTCCTTCAGCTGTAGGAGTTCCAAACCAGGTGGAGAAGATGTGTCCTCTCTTGCCCTCTCTTCAGCAGCTTTTAGCTGAGATCGATGAGCTGGCATGTGCAGGCTCAGTAAGACACCAGGCCCAGTACACTCATGCCACTGAGGTCACGATGCCTCTGCTCTGCAGCTATTTGTCTCACTGGTGGCACCATGGTCCCGAGAGTCAGCGGGAGAGCCCGGTATTATCCTCTCTCACCTCCCAGCATGCCAGCTCCCTGCTGGGCAACATCCTGCAGATTATATTCAACGGCCTGGGGACAGGGCACGGAGAATGGATCAAGTGCCTGGCAGGTAGATCAATACTCCTCTGGCTCTCCCACCATCATCTACTCTTCACCCTTTGCCTGCTATGTTAATGCCCGCAAAGGATCCTGCCTGGCACAGAATAGTAGTTCATTCCGTATGTTTTCTTATAGGCTCGATCACTCACTTATTTTATGTGACACCGTTTTTGAAATATCAATCAGTTCCCAAACCATGATAAATAACTGCTCAATAACAATATACATTTTTAGCGTTCTCTTCAGTTTTTTCCCAGTCAATTATCTGCTGGGCACAGCCCCAGCTACTCTCAAGCCACTACCTGCCTCTTATGGAAAAGCTGAAGAAGAGGGCTGAGTTAGTGATGCAGGAAGAAGAGCAGATGAAAGCAGAGGGGCTGAGCAATGTATCTGAAATGGAACTTCTGATTCAGGAGAAATTCACTGTGCTGGTGCGAGATATTTACACAGTTTACCTTCTCCTCATCCCGTTTGTGGAACACAATAGGTGAGGGGGTGCTTCACTAGTTTGGAATTATGGGAAGAGAAGGTGCTAATATTGACTGAAAATTATTGGGAAACATAAAAACACTCTAATGGAAAACTATCAGTTACACCATATTTATAGTAATTATCAACAGTAAAAAAGTCATCGGAAATGTTTAATTTGCATTGTGGGAAAAATGCTGTTTTCCAGTGAAATATGAAATCTTGGATTACTTCATTTTGATTCTGATTATTTGATATGATGTAGAACACTACGTGTGCTTTTGTCTTAGCTGCAAGTATATTTTCATGCAGCACCTTTTCAACAAAACAAACCCTTTTCTTTATAATATCTAGTGGAGGCTTTTACTTGCCACCAGCTTCCTGTAAGCTACTTTAAAATTCATGGTTCAACCTGTAATTAATTAATATGAGAATTTTCTTAGGATTTTCATTATCTCTCACGTTGAATTTTTCTAGAGCAAGTTGGCTGCGGGAACCAAACTATGAAGCTGAGAGGTTGTTTGGCTTGGTGGCAGAGATCTTTATATTCTGGGCCAAATCTCATGTGAGTGAAATTACAGTGCTCTGTATGTTGTCAAGGCATCTACGTGCATTTTTACTTTAAACTTTTGTTTGATTTGCTAACACAGAACTTCAAATGGGAGGAACAGAGCTATGTGCTCCAGAATGAAATCAACAACACGGCTTTCTTGGTCAATAATAGCAATCACAAAATGAGTAAGGTGAGAACCTAAAACTACCATAAACAGGATTGGGTATCTAATATGCAGTATGTGTGTTTTGCAGTTGTTAAAAACATTAATTAATATTGTACCTTCTGTCCATGCAAAGTGAATAATTTACAATATATACAGTATAAATGATTAGCACTATGTATATTTATTCATGGTTATTCATCAGCAGTTGTCCAGTCAGAGGAGGAAGATAAAGAGGAAGGGTGACCACTACTCCACACATACGTCTCTCATTGTAGCCTCCCTGAAGAGACTGCTTCCTGTGGGACTGAGTATGTGTCCCCCTGCAGTCCAGGTTCTCATTTCAGTGGCCAAACACCACTTCACACAGGTGTGGATATTGCAGCAAAAAAGAAAAAGCATTGCACCATGAACTACGTTATTAGACAGCATTGCCTGATGCTCAAACGTGTAACTCTTACTTGCTAATAATACTATTTGGTGATTGCTTTTCACAGAAAGACACTGAGGATGAGATTCGAGAAAACATTCTTAGTGGACTTCTGGATCTTCAAAGCAAGGTCCTTGCAGACAAAGGGAATATAATTTGAACAACAAGAATGGTTGCCAAGTATTCCAAGAAGGGTTTTCTAGTTCTCGAGTACTCACAGCAGACAAAACACATTGACAACTGGTCAAAACCAACTACTCATTTGCTTTTTTCTATTTAAATCATGTTAATGAACTAAATATTTAAGTTCATTAACAGAATGAAGCACACAGTCATATGTATCAAGTAAATAGAAGCATACAATCAAGGGAATTTCCTGCAAGTCATATCAACTGAAGTCTGTTGAGGTATCACAGAGGTTTTGGTCATTTCTGTCATTTTCAGATCCCTTAAAGGTTTTTGTTTCCTTACAATATTGATTGAACAAGAGAGAGTACTGTCCAATGTGAAGATTATTGGAGATTATTCATATGTTACAAAACATACAGTGAATTAAAAATCTGCACACCCTAAGTGAAAATGCTGATTTTGTTTATGTAAAGCTGAAAGCAAAACAAATCATGTCAGACCTTTTTCAAGTTAATCACGATTAATCACAATTTTAGAATGTTTTGAGATTTTGCCCTCTATCCACACTTTTCTGTTTAAAAAGCAGTGCATTATGGTGAAGAGATACTTTGTTTATAGCAATCTTGGGACAGTTCTTGGAATTAAATAAATTCAAGTTGTCAATACCCTTAATTTAGTTGAAACATACAATGTCAGTCCATAACTTACCACAATAACTGGCTGCATGTAAATATAGCCCATGTAAATCTACACAGAATCTTGACATCTCATTGTTTTCTGGATTACCGTACCAAGGACGATATCTGCTACATTAGACTACTGTATAAACACATACTGTATCAACCCTTCTGATCTGGACAGCTACTGTACATGGTGTGCAGGCATTTAACCCATTGAATAACACCTAAGTGTGGCTGAAATGGGGTTAGAATGGGGTTATTGTGGCCACTTGAAATCATTAGATTTCCTGAAAGATGTTAGCCACAACCAAATACTTAATAAAATGTCTCTGTTACATTTTCCCCAAATTCAACCAAATGCATAAGGTAGGCTTCATGAATGGGCAATGGCATAAGGTAGTCATGGTGGCTAGAGATGTTTTATACAAACTTTAAATCAAGGTATATCTGTATTTCATGCTGAGCACTGTTGTTTGCTAATTCCACCATGACAAAATGGTTTGGTGGAAACATTGATGTTTAGATTAGCAAACCTATTTCATAATGACAATTTACCAAGCTACAAGCAAGGTATTAGCAGGTGGATTCCTGAAACAGAGCTAGGGAAGCCATGGCTAGCATTTCTGTTTCATGGGCATTTGTAATGAGACTGGTGTGCGGGACGCAAGAAGAGATATTCCTCTCAGGCATTTTCTCTCATCCATTGCACACGGATGTGCAGCCTACTAACGCGTTTTAGGCTGTTGTTAAACTAGTGCACAGTAAACACGATTCACGACATGAATGCCAACTATCCAATGATATACTGTATTGAAAAAGATGCCTGTGAAGAGCTCAGGTCAAGTGAACCGCTAATAAAGTTACTTGTAAACAATAAATGTGTTATAGTAGCGCGATCTTGTCAGCTCCCATTGAAGTCAAGCTTATACTGAATGGCACCAAAGCTCAAAAATAAACAAGAAATCAGGCCAGCCTAGTTTAGCCGGCACGCAATAGAAAGTGTTGCCCTCTTAAGAATTGGACCCGGGTCGCCCACATGGAAAGCTGGGTAGTAAACCACTACACCACAGAGCTGTACATTTGGTGGGTGTTAGTAAAGCCTCTTGTGTCTACCCTGAGCAAATCCTATTTTGCCACTGGCTATTCTGACAGCTAATTGACCATTCATGAATGATATTGAGACAGTTAAATTGAATAACGTTTCTCACTAAGTTTACCACCACCACAAATGGCGTTTATGAACTGTAACAGCGTATTATCCAGTAATAGGCTTTACCAGTATCTACTAACTGACTGGAATACTCATAAGAATTGAGCAATTGCTATCGAGTCTGCCGAAGCTATTTCATTTCATGGCATAAGAACATCTTTTCTTTCATGGCATAACAAAATACTTCTTTCTTTCATTCGTGAATGATATTTACACAATAACTATCAATAAAGGTAACAAAAACAAACTTTTTCATCAAGTTAGAATCATGGAATCTAACAGAAATAGTCAGTACTGTATAACCGTAGTTTTATTTTGGCCCACAAATAAAATTAATGCAATTTGTTGCTTTCAATAGATTCGAACTTAGGTCTTGCACACGAAAATCATTTTATTTCAGGCTTACTATAAAGTGGATACAGAAGGATTTAGATATTCATACGGAATAATTCACAATGCGTACTTCGCTTTGCCTGTGAGGAGATACAAACGCGGGACCTATAGTTTACTGGCCTGCTTCTCTAACCACTAAGCTATTTAACAAGGGATAATCAGTCAGGGGTCAGTCAGTCAGTAAGAGACATTCACTCTTCTTGGCCGGTTAAGCTTACGCGGTCTGGCAAAAATGCGTTAACGGTGACAAACAAATTATTGGCGTTAAGTATTTTAAAATAATTGCACACATTAACGCGTTAACATTGTTAACTCTAATTTATACGCAATACAGTAAGAGACGTTGACAACATACGAAGAACGAAATGTGAATTGTATACAAAATGTACCTGTACGAGAAGATGATTCAAATACTTTGTTTTAAGAGGTGTGGGAAATAATTCCATTCACAGCCTTTACTTAAACACAGTTGGGCTGATTCCTTAAATTTATTTTTATTGGGGAGTGACTTTTATATTTTCTTAAACAAAATACACATATACTGTGCCTATTTAATGTAGTGCTTTTTATGGCACATTGATTTATTTGACGGTTTACAATGTTGACTTTCCAAATGGGCTTATCAGTGTATCATTTGTATGCGACAAGTCCTGGCAAACTTGTCTTAACAGCCTGTTCTCTGTGTTGTAGCAACAGGTCATACCAGGGGCCCGATGGCAGGATGTCTTGTATAGGGACCTCCCAGGCCTGAAAGAAGACATGTCTGACCCGTCGAAAACTGTAGAGAGGGTCCTAGGACTTGCCCGCTTGCTCTACCACCTAGACCAGGTGGCCAATCAAAAGGCTGTCCTCTTTCCCAAATAATACTATTAGTAGAGCTTTTAGTATAGCCATGGCGTTTGTCGTAAAAAAAACACACAATTTCATTTTCATATTAGCATGTGCTTTCTTCTTAGTTGGAGCATCGCCAAAGGAAGAAGGCAGTGTGGAATAAGGTGTTATCCAAACAGAGGAAGAGGGCTGTGGTGGCCTGTCTTAGAATGGCTCCTCTCTACAACCTTCCAAGGTAGCCCAGAACCTAGTGGATGACTGGTGTTAGATTTAATCTAATACATGCAGGGTAGGGGGGAGCCCAGGAGCAGGGTTGTGAAACACGGATTTAGAAGAAATGGCTGCTGACTCAATGTTATAATACAATAAAGAACGGAAACATTGGGATACACTGTAAAACCCACAGATTAGTCTATATATAGCCCTCTCCGGGTAGTTATGTAAACACAACAACATTACAATAAAAAGGTTTACATGCAGCTATTCATGTAAGCTAGGAACCGCAAACCAATGCCCCAGCCTCTTGCCAATATATAGGGTGTCTGAGTTAGATTAAATAAGAATTAAATTGTATGAACCAAATGGCAACTCTATTCTTTATTATATTTTAAACTGTGAATTTTATTCTTTTTACCCATTCTGTCTCTCTCCATTTCTGATCTCCTTTATACCTCTACAGGCACCGGGCCATGAACCTCTTTCTACAGGGCTATGACAAGACCTGGATCGCTGCCATGGATCACTCCTTTGAGGAAAAGTTGGTTGAAGATTTGGCTGTAAGTCTCTGTGCAATTTAAATTCAAATAAATACTTAGCCTTTGGTGTGAAGCTTCCACGGTGTGTAACTGAATGAAATTAACTTATTGAATATGTTGGAGAGAGACACAATAACAGTATTTACATTTTTACGTTTTTGGAACAATCCCTCCTAATTGACAGGGAGCCATGGATTTTGGCAGTTACTAACTTGTTTATTGAATAATAATCTAGTCTGTGTAATTTTTCACTCACCACAACTATATAGCTCAATTGGTAAATCATGGCAACTGCAACGCAGAGATTGTGGCTGCAATTCCGATGAGGGACTGTATACCAAATTGTTTGACAAATACATTCTGACATATCAAAGGACACAGATGTAGCTGATGGCTGACAGAAACTATGCACCCTTATGGGAGCTAATTATGTGAACATCTACAGTACTCCAGAATTAAATAAATGGTCAAATAAATTGTTCTAAATATGTGTTAAATCGTAATGTTATCATTCTTCCCTCACACCAACACAATCAATAGGTTTATTTCAGTCAATAAACAAGGTAGCACGGTTTCTGTCAGCCAATGACAAAATCTCCCATGGAATGTCAAGATGGAATTTTCCAAACATTACAAAATGTAGGCAGGCTCTCATCGTAATTGTACCCACAACCTCATTTGAAACTGACATGCTTTACCAATTGAGCTATACAGTGGTGGTAATAGTAGATGATTAAAAGGAATTGATTTTTTTTCAATAAACAAGGGGTAAGTGTCTGTCAGCCAGTCTCTCTCTCTCACACCAATACATTCAATAGGTTATTTGATTCTGGAGCAAATTTTCAAAATGTTAATTCAATTATTCAGCCTCATGCAAAAAAACTGTGCGCCTTATCAATTGTGAGGAATTGTTCCCAAAATGTAAAAAGGCAGAGGTGCTATACTGTTCAAGATAGAATCTTGTCAAGACATGAGTATAAAAAGTACCTCAATGCTGAATACCAATGCTGATGTATATCACACAGGTTCTTGTGCAGAAACTGACTTTTAAAATAGCAACAAAAACATTTTTACTAAATACATACAGAATTCTGCATGATATGTTACCAAGCATGTTAAGTAGCACATATGTATCTCCTCATACTTAATGAGTAAAAATGTGTACTAACTGTGGCACAGTGTGGCACACGAAGCTTTAATGCAAAGTTTGTCAGTGCTGCTCACAGCTTTCATTTAAGATTTAACTTTGAGATCAATGAAATCTTTGCTACTCTCTTTAAAGTAATGATTGTAGAAAATGTATTTTGACACTCAGCCTACAGGGAGGTTCACATTTTATATCGTTGTTAATACTCTTGAGTCAAAAGACTCCAACCTCCCAAACATCACATGACCACCCCCTGGAACAAAGAATTTGCACACCTTACTAGAAGAAAGGACAGTACTTGGCATATCAACTAAAACCATTTCGCTGATATGCCGAAGAACCAGTCATAATAAAAAAAATCAAATGTAGGATAATTAACATAAACATCTAACAGCGTGTTCCTGTCAATACTCAATGTATGCTTGGTTCAGATTAAATGGTAGGAGTGCAAGGCCAGTTCCTGACAAATGTAAATACAGGATTAACACTAGATCCGTCTGGCCTTTTTACCCCCTATAACTGCCAAAGCCGAACGCCGTTTGGCGTCATTAGCATAGAAATCGTCCCTATTAGCAAGGACATTCTCCTTCGCAGCATCACCATCCAGCCAGAGCATCAGTCCTATCCCTACCTGTCAGCAATAAAAACACAATCCTTCCCAAAGCAAAACAAGAACAAGTGAACTAAATTGTTCAGTTCAGTTATTTTAAAACATTTTGATGTTTTGGGCATACAGGTTACTGTAATCAGGGACCATATTACATTATGTAATAGCACTCAACACAAAGCATGTATTCATGAAAGCTGGGAACCGCAAACGAATGTGCTAGACTCTTGCCAATATGAAGGGTGTCTGAGTTAGATTAAATAAGAATGGAATTTTATTAACCTAATGGAAACTCCATTTTCTATTCTATTTTCAAACTGTAAATTCTATTCTTTTTTCACATTCTGTCTCTCTCCATTTCTGGTTAGTGTAATCAGGGACCAAATTACTTTATGTAATAGCACTCAACACACAGCATGAAATAGATATATTAATGACCTAAAATAGTATACTGATGTAATCTTTGACATTGTAGTGTTGGTATAAGAATGTGAAAAATATCCCGTTTGGTAATAAAATAACTTTTTTTTTTAAACATATTTTATGTATTGCATTATTCATTTTTAACCATCATAAATATACACACTTTGCTAAAAATGACTGATCAAAATTGTAAATCCTTCATGAACTCAACATCACTACATGTTCTGTATGACGTGGTCTAAGGGAGGGAGGTGTAAATGCCTATGGAGAGACCGTCAGTGTGTGCAGAGTGTATCTTGGGATTAGTGGCATGATTACATTGCAGAGGGCTGGAGACCTGGAGTGTTCTAAGATGACAGATGAAGAAGAAGGAAAGAATGGTGACAAACCGATCGATCCACTCCTGCAGCTAATCACCCTGTTCCGTCGGAGTGCTCTAACTGAAAGGTGTGTGTATATCTGTGCGCGTGTGTGCACTCAATCATTTTGGTCAGATGCAAAACATAACATTATTTAACTTTCAAGTCTTGAATTTCCTGAGGGTAGAGTACAGTTTTAACATTTCTCCTTATCCATTTATTTTATTAAAATGAAGACAGTATATTATATTTCGACATGTAGCAATTATTTTCCATCTCCAGTACTCCTAAGTCTCCTATACTATGAAAGAAAACTCAATTGATTCAGCACCTTATTCAAATGATGAAGTAATTAGACTATGCCTGTTCTGACATCTGTCTCACACCTCCCATTTACACAGAAAGCTTGGAGATGACAGTCTTTACATGTCCTATGCTGCCATAATGGCAAAGGTAAGACAGAGCATACAGTACCACTGTGTTATTATTTTTTTTATTTTATTTTTTTAGAATGAATTTCAATGAATTGCATAATTTTCTGTAATTAATATAAATCACTTACAACTATGGACAGAGCTTGACTTGGAATGAAATAAGTACAGGAGTGGTCTTTTTCTAAATTACTCCAAATGACCAGGGTGTCAACGCCATAAAATGTTGTCCCCCATATTACCACAATAGCTGGCAGTGTCTGTTTGTAGCTCATGTAAATCTAAATAGTAGATGGCTGGTCTATGATCCCATAGTTGCACCATCTCTTAACATTATGTTCTTGATTAAGGAACCAAATAAAATAACTGTGATGTTAAGATATTGTATAAAACACGTTGGCCCTTCTTATCTGGAGAACTGCTGCTTGGGCAGGTATTGGATGCAACACTGAATGACACCTAAGCTTTTCAAGGTATTGTCCTTTGATGTTGAAGTTGAGATGTGCTTATTATGGGGGATCAGTTGGGGGCCTGTAAATAGTAGCTTTACCGATAGATTGGTTGTCCACAACCAAATGCTTATGTATCTATTCAATTATTCCTAAATTCAAACAAAGGCATATGGTAATTGAATAAGCAAAGGAATAACTTAGTCAGGGTGGCTAAACGTTAATCTGAAGAGAGCTGTAATTTATGCAGAGCACGGAAGTTGTTTGTTAATTACACTTTTAAAATATATTCTTCTGGAAACGTGACCGGCAATGACAGAAATGCTAAATAAATGCTTACAAGAACATAAAGAAATGACAACTTATCGTGCCACAAGCATGTGAGCAGTAGGAGAAGAGGGTCAGATTAAGGGGAGGTGATGGGTTTTTGGAGGGAGAATGGGCTGCAGGATGCATCCATTGTACTAAAAGATATGTAGCCTACTAAAACATTTTCAGGCATAACTCATAAACTAGTAAACACGGTTCACGTAATGAATGCTTACTCCAATGCTACATTAAAAACATACATGTGAAGCCTCAATAAAGTTAGAAGTATGCTGTTGTCGAAAAAAGTGAATACCATGCTGCAGATAGCTCAAATTCAAGTCAAGGAGTGCCTATGGATTGCTCTGAGGCACCCCAAAAAAATGACATTAAGCATTTTAATTTAATTGCATTATTAAACTTTTACTTTGACAGCCCTCATTTTTATACTTTTAAATGTTATTTTTCCCTGTTCAGGTAAGATTTAATATTTTGACCATTCTGATACAATCTGTACCTCCTCAGAGTTGCTGTGGTGAGGACAAGGAGGTGCTGAAAAGTTTTGAAGTAAGTCTCAATTCCACCTTATGATAGCAATGCTCGTTATAAGGAAAGACATCAGCTCCCTAAAAAATTAAGAGATCACTGCAACTTTTTCCTTCCTTTCCAAAAAGGTTTCAGTGTGGAACAGAAGCGTTCAATTTGCAGTGGTCTCTCAATTTTAACCCTTCTGTTCCTTTTTTGGAAAGGAAAGTAAAAGGTGCAGTGGTCTCTGATTTTTTTCCAGAGCTGTACAAATCTATGGAGCTACAAATCTATTTGTCAAGTAAAGGAAAGGTTCACTATTTTTAAACCTGGGACCTTTTTTCAGATTATCTAGCATAATCCTGGACTGTGGAGACACTTTTTTCAAATTACTACTGTTTTAAATTGCTTAGATTTTCTGAATGAAGCCTCTCTCCGGGCTACAATGGAAGTGAACGGAGCAACCGATATAGCGTTAGAAAATATATGATACATTAGTTTTTCCAAAACAGGAAGGCCAATTTTTTATTAGTTTATCTAAACTGAAATATTTTCAAATAACTGATGATTGATTGTGTGCTGGACTGATGGATGATCAGAAGAAGGAAATGGAAAAACAGAAGCTGCTGTATCAGCAAGCCATGCTTCATAACCGTGGAACTGCAGAGATGGTCCTCCAAATGATCAGTGCCAGTAAAGGTAACCAAACTTCATTTAATATGGCTTCTTAGATGTCTTCATTAAAAGTATCCAAAAAACAGTATTATTTAAGATTGTAATTAAATTATATGTTTTGTGATTGTTTCTCATTATAACCTTGAATGAATTTCTCATTTCAAAAGGTGACTTGGGGTCCATGGTGGCATCCACGCTGAAGCTTGGGATTGCTATTCTGAATGGAGGAAATGCCACTGTTCAAAAGGTATTGGCAGTTTTTGACCACATAGAGATTTCAGCTACAAGGATAAGGATCATTCTGTTTGGAAACAATTTATTTAAATGGCTGGTTCAGTAGAGAGTTCAGACAAAGCATAAACTTTATTGTCTCCTTCTACCTCAGCACTTTTCCAAGCATTGTGTACATGCTTTTGATTCACTATATGATGGTGTTCTGGTCAAGAAGAAAATAGGTACACTTTAGACCGTTCCTGAAAACAAGTGTCAAGTAAATGCACCAGAAATAGTTTGTGACATGTCCGATAGAAGCCAGCAAGCTAGGTTAGCTCTATGCAGCACTCTCTGATTGTTTAGCTAGCTGGCTACGTTATTGGACACAGAGTATTGTAGCACTGTTCTCTGATTAGCTAATGGATTGGTCTCCTTGAATCTTCAACTGCCATCATGAAATGCGTGACTTTAGATCTAACAAACAATTTCTAGAACTCCAAAGTGTCACATTTCCTCTTATGTATCAGCGCTGCTGATCCCACAGAGCACATATCCCATGGTTATGCCTGTTATGGTCTTTCAGTATTTTAAGCTGAAGAACCAAATGAGAAAATTACCTCTATAATCTTCAAACCTACTCTGGGTCCAAACCAATAGTTAAAAAAAATCATCCTGTGTACCTTTTGGGAAATATCCCTTTTATTAATTCAGATTGTACTTTAGTGCTTTTAGAAAAAGGTACATTTTGTCTTTAGGGTACTATCAGAGTTATAAAGCCATTTGTGACTGCCCAGCTTATATCAGTCCTCTGACAGATAATACCATTTCAATTTACATACATTGAACAATAGTGCACTCAGAGCTTAAACATTTTACAGTACATCAAACACTGCAGTTGGAGGAATAATGAGACAGAAATGTTCCTTTGAAAGTTGATTAAGTTGGAACCCCCATTTTTTACATTGAACTTTTCATTCAGCTTTTACATGTTGTACAGGCTCTTTTATTTTTTATTTAGCCTCAATCTATACCAGTACAAAACCCTAGTAAGCTTTAGACCCACCAATGGCAATTCACTTTTATTACAGTGAAAGGACATTTTGTGGCAGTTTATTGAAATTAGCTATTTGAGCTCAGTTGTTTTATTTATGGTTGGTTGTTGTGTTATTGGGATAGCTTTTAGAGACCATTATTTGTTCTCCAATGTAAAGTAATGTGTAGTATAGTTATGTGAAAAAGATTTGTAAACATTTTCCAGACCAAACATTTTTTAATATACAAATAGAAATTATATGTATAAATTATTGAAAAGTACTTAAAGGAAAAGTTAGCCATTCTTGAAGCCCAGGGCCTCTTTACAGATAATCTAGAATTATCCTAGTTTATAGTGAAATGTTTTCCTAAATTATTAAAGTTTTGGGTTTTAGCAATTTTTCCTGCAGTCTCTCTCTGTGCTTGAATGGACGTGAACAGGGCAACCAATATTGCATTCGAAAATACAGTCTATGTATATGTATATACATTCATTTTTCAAAAAAGGGAAAGCAAGGGTGTATTAATATGGGTCTCAGTATGTTCTCCTGAAAAAATGATATCCCAGTCTTTTAATCCTTATTTAATCATTCATTTAGGCAATATTCTTCTTCACATTGAACAGACTACATCAAATCAATGTGTAAATAATTCAGACAGATCATAGTCCCTTGTCAAATAAACAAATACAAAGAAATCTAAATAAATGACAAGCCATTGTTTATGGGTGACCAACGAAGTCTCCGCAATGAGAAGGATAGAGGACTGACAGCTTTGCCACAGAGCTCAAGAACAGGTACAGATCATTAAAGAGACCAAGAAAAAGACCCGTCAGCAAAAAACAAGTTTACATTCAGGCTGGAAGAAACTAATAACCTGCAAAGACCGCACTTCTGTTAGGAAAAAAACGGAAAAATCATGAGCAATGACCTACACTCACTGATATAGTTGTGCCACCAGCTCTGCCAACAAAATTAAACAGTATATTAATATATATTCAATATAAACAAATTGTACTGTAGATTGTACTCAGAGAGGCCCCTTAATTACCTGACAGCCTCACAACAGCAACTTGCACTTTGTTCCTCAACCTCACAGAACAGGAGGTGAATCGGCTCCTGTCAATAAGTGGACATTTACTTACAATTGGTGGTGAACATTTACAGTAAGATGATGGAACATCAGTAGGGAGAGTATATCCAATCCACAATTTTACCTTTACCATTACAGTATATGCACTGACCTGCAGTAGATGTAGTGGTGCATCTGCTCCAGTGCCTTCTTGGTGATTGCTGTGATATTGTCCTCCCACCTGAAATTGTGAGATGATGGTCCCTAGGAATTAGAATGATTCAGTCAAAGTAACAGCTGAGCCCACAAGGTGGATAGGTGTGGGAATTTCCTGAAATAAACCACCAAAGTTTTATCTGTGCTACATTGCAGGTAATTATTGTACTGCACCGGGCAACCAACCGGTCAACCTCTTCAGTGCAATCTGTAAACCAGAGCGGCTTGACAGATGCATTTCTGGAGGTACATTTTTTTTTTACAGGTTTTGTCCAGTTGGTCAAGAAGTCAGTTATCCACTTATAGAGCTGGACATACTGTATTCAGCTGGAAGAGTTTGTCATTTAGTGGTTCTGCGATGATGGTGTAAAATCGGCGTGCACTATTTAGGAAGCAGTACTTTGGGTTGTCAAGGTGTTGGAAGATGTAGTATAGGACCATGATAATCTCTTTAGACAAGCTTCTCTTTAAAACCGATGTGACGGTCAATGAGGTGGAAACAATATCCTTTTTCTGAAAACTGAAAAAATTATGGGGGATTTGGAAAATGCCTTGTTCCAATGACAGACTGAATATCTCCCTGAACATGAGAGAATTGGTCAGCAGTGTGCCTGCATAGACGGGGCCAGCAGCCTTTCAGCAGTTTTTCAAATTTTTTTTGTATTCTGTCCATGTTGTTTGTTACTAACAGCCCCATTACATCAAGACAAATTCTGTGTATATGTAATGTACTTAGTGAATAAAGGCAGTAATGCCGGCTTTCTAGCTTTTTCATGCTGAAAGCTAGAACAACAGGTGGTTTTTGGAAAGCCCAGGAGAGCAACATGAATGATCATTAAAAGTCACAGGACTGAGCTTGCCTTATTACGTTAAGTAATAATTGTTTATATAGAAATAATAGACTTGCCAGCCAAAGTTTCAAGTAGATATAATCCACATTTCATCCCTATCCTGGCAAAAGCATTAGGATGTGGCCTCTATAAGGCATTACTGTCTGCATTTAGTAGAATAGACTGTCTGCATCTGCTGTTCAGTCGCCTACAATTCAGACAGTAAAGTGTTATTTCTACGACACACAGCTTGACAGATTGATAAAAATGTTTGGTGTTCTATATTTATTTTCAAAAGTTTGCTTGTTTCTGCTGAGTGTGAAGTGTTATGACACTTGCTAAATAAATGCTAAAGTGAGCACATCTTGAAATTTGTGTCCAGCAAATGCCACCTGCAATTTCAGTAAATCTGATTGGCCAGACACGCAGAGGGCCAGCAGCAGCACTCCAAAAGGAATGAGAGAAATGTATTTCACAAATCATCTGGCAAAGTGGTCTAAAAAACATACCTTTATCAATGTCTTTTACAGTAATCAAAAGTGCTGTGGCGCTGTCACACCTCACTGAATTGGGCTGTGGCAATTGTTCCCTCATCACGTTTTCCTGAAGGCCCGGGTTACTTGTTACCATTCATTCCATGAGTGTTTTGGCACTGCAAACTCAGGCACATCCTACAGACAGTGGAATCTCAATGTACCTTATGGTAAAACGTTGGGATACTGAACCAGCACAAATGTGTTGTTGACATGATACATAACAAGCCATATTTTTCAACCTTGAGGGAAAATGATTCCCTTGATAACACCCAGTGTTTTTTCACAAAGATTTAGCTAATGTTAGAACAACGTCTAGGATGACCTTGAGTTCTGTGATAAAAGTCAGAGGAAGTCATCATATGTTTGAGCTTGAAAAATATTTAAAATGTGTTTGTCAGAGTAGTAATATAGGACTATCAAATATGAATTATTAAATAGAGGTATATTAATAGGTCTTAGCATGACAAAACCTTGTAATTGGTATGTATTCATTGATCTAACAAATCGTTATAACCCTGCCTTAGTGTCTAAGCAATTATAACAGTGAAAAAAAATATGAATGTTACTTGCAAAGTCCCATGTTTCATGAGCTAAAACAAACATTTTGGTTCACAAACGTACAGAAACTGTCTCTGGGTTCATCTGCATGCTGTGTCCGCATTGATCTTAACCGAATCTTGACCTGTCTGCAGTTTGGCATAGTCTCAAATTTCAGTTTGCAAATGCTCACATTTAATAACTACTGGCACGCTAGGGAAGTGTGCGCCTCACAGCTAAATCCAGGTTTCAAGAGTAATGGGCTGTGAAATCTTCAACTATAATGTGAAGTATTTTCAATTGTTGGATGTAATTGTGTTCATCAACTTTACTTTAACTATAAATGCAATCGCATTGGATGGGTTGATTTGGATTAAATCCTTCTCTCAAACCGCCTGAGTATGCCTACTCTTTGATTAGGTATACTCCATTAATGTACTTGGTATTGTAACCACTCTGTAGGGATATGTCACACATTATCCCATTTCACATCATTTCAGAAGTTTTTCACCATCATGGACCAATAGTCCACGATAAAGAATCTAGACATAGTCAAAAACCCTAGCCAAAACTATATATATTACAGGACATGGTGTGTCAACAAAGTTGTGTCTAGCGTTGTATGTCCAATGTTGTTTGATATTTTTGGGGGTTTACACCAAATATATAATTGGATACATATGTGATCTAATGCCTTGTTTTAAAGGTTTTATCTTCAGGCATTTGTAGAGATACGTCAATAGGCCAACTAAGTTTTATAAAGCTTATAATTGACAGATTCAATAATATGAATACAAAACAAAGAAAATGTGCTTCTATTCAGAGTACTCCAAAGCTACCAAGGGGTGATACTTTTTTTAGTCTATTCGGTACATCTATTTTAGTGCTACTGTATCTGTCTTCCCATTAGTGTTCTGTCAATTGTACATAAATTACTGCTTGCAACTTGTTTGCAGATTAGCAGTGTTTTTGGAGAATGGAAGTTTTTCTTTGCTTTTGTAATCTATATTCGAGTCGGAGTCATTAGTATTACTACAAAAGCTTTTCCATTTTATTCAGTGGCTGGTGAATTGGCGCATGTGTAGCTTTGTCCAGCAAGTGTGTTGTCTCTACACAAATTCACTTTTCTCCCTATCGTTTTCGCCGCAGCTTCCCACTGCATTCCAACAAACACTATAAATTGGTGTCTCCTTTCCATGAAAATCTATGTGAAGTTTCTGGTGCCCAGAATTGTTTGGAACTGTCAATCTGCTGTCAACAAGGCCGGGTTCATCTCTGATGCCCTTCAGACCCTTGACATTTTGGTCCTGAGGGATACTCGGATTACCCCTGAAAACACTACTATTTCAGCTGCTCTCTT
>JACXGJ010004030.1:0-48708 GCA_016801105.1 Esox niger
TATATATATATATATATATATATATATATATATATATATATATATATATATATATAATATATATATATATATATATAATATGCTTTACAAAGTCAACAATTAGCTATGTAGGGAGGGCATCATTAGGCTAGTTTAAGCATGAAGTCCAATGTGACAGCAATATCACAGACTACAGATTGTAATGCCCACATGGGGCTTTAAATTTAACTGCAGCCTCGAAGCATTTCAGGTTAATGATTCAATGCATGATAATTACTCTCTGTATTTGGCATTATTTTGTAATTAACAATAATGATAATCCTGTTATAATGTGCCTCCATCACTTGCATTTACCAACGGACACCGTTCGTGTGTGAAAGGAGAGAGAGTGAAGGAGAGGCGGCGTGTCGGGCTACGCTGCTGGTTGCTGATGTCAGCATGTGCAGTTTCATAGCTCAGCATGGGAAAGCAGAGGCAAGGAGGGTCTTTATACTATACCTCGATGTAGCCGATCTGTTGCCCTTGTCAGATTTCGGTGATATGCCTGAATGTTCTGGCTTTCGCTCGCTAAATTCCCTTTACCGTGCTACCCTTAAATTTAAATTAGTTAGCAGTGTTGCCCTTCTTTATTGAAGGTGACAGACTCACTTCGTTATCTGTGAGGCCATTTTAGGGCAGCGCCTAATTTACACAAAGGTCTCTGATCTCAAAACTGTATTTTATATAATGTCCCAAATACGAAAACAGAGTCTGGTTTTAGTGCTGATAGCTGTGCCGCCTCGTAATCCTGGAACACATTAGTGAACGAACTAAAAGTTGATACGTTTATGGGAGAATTGCTAAGACATACATAAATGCACAACGGGTGCCTTTTAAAATCTCATAGCCTATACTTTGCATCATTTTTATGTGGTAGGCCTGTAACTATTTTGTGTTACACTATGTATGGTTCTATGTTGGCCACTGCCGGAATATACATCTTATTGCATGATATGTTAATATATTTCAAGTGTTCGCATTCCATCGTATATAGGGAAAAAGGGACGTTACTTTTTTCCGGAAGATGTGTGGCTATATGTAGAGAGGAAACCAAAATAATGATTGCATTGATCCATAGTGATGGTTGAACTAGGATCCTCCCCCTTACAAATTAACACCCACAATAATTGTCTTGCTGTTCTGTCAAATGGATGAGATTTGTTCTAAGGCTGTGGAGTCCAAACTGTTCACGTTTGAATAGAGGTTAAACACACTTCTCATTTGTGTGAAATACATTGATTACATGCATTGCGTGTGTGTGTGTGTGTGTTGTGTTTGTGTGTGTGTGTGTGTTGTGTGTGTATGTCTGTTTTGAAATATACATTTTGTATAATGACTAATGTGTTATATTCTGATAAGGTGGCTTGCATCAGTTAATTAGACCGGATCATCTGCAGTGTGTGTGTGGGAATGTGAACTTGACCAACAAATGTTCTCTTCCAAACCCCTATTAATATCACTTGCTTTGTTCCTATCTGCCTGAACATGACTGAGCACAGTGTTCTCTCCAAACCCCTATTTATATCACTTGGTATGCTCCTATCTGCCTGAACATGACTGAGCACAGTGTTCTCTTCCAAACCCCTATATCAGTTGTTTGTTCCTATCTGCCTGAACACTACTGAGCACAGTGTTCTCTACCAACCCCCTATTTATATCACTTGGTTGGTTCCTATCTGCCTGAACACGACTGAGCACAGTGTTCTCTTCCAAACCCCTATTTATATCAGTTGGTTTGTTCCTATCTGCCTGAACATGACTGAGCACAGTGCTCTCTTCCAAACCCCTATATCAGTTGTTTGTTCCTATCTGCCTGAACACGACTGAGCACAGTGTTCTCTTCCAACACCCTATTTATATCAGTTGGTTTGTTCCTATCTGCCTGAACACGACTGACCAGTGTTCTCTTCCAGTTTAGATGGTTTGCTCTTCATGCTGGTTGTTTATCTAAAAGTGGTCATGGTGTTCAACAATCCCATATTTTTCCTGTTTCCACCTTCTCCTCCAAATCCCTCTTGTTTGCTCCTCATCGCCCCTGCCATTCTCTTCACTCTATTCCAGTGTACACGTCATCCTCTCTCTTTCAGCCGCTTTATCTCCTTCTTCCACTATCTCAAATTCCACTGCATATTCATGATTCAATATGATCAGATACATGTTTAAGTAGATGATTCAGAAGATATTCTATAGATTTACTTCATGATTACAATATGATTCACATAAACCAAGGCATAAAAATGCAGGCTTCCTGATCCTCTGCCTGTGTATTCCTTTAATACCAGCACTACACACTGGCACCTTAGTCACTGTATCCATATTACTCTTGTAGTCAGTTAGAAAAGGTTATATGTTAGATGGTTAACCAAATCCAAACCCAGAGGAACTCAGGAAAAAACGCTCTGCCCTGTCCCGGATCATAATGTAATGACCATTGTGTTCAATTCTCCAATTCCTCCCCGACCCCATTGAGGTAAAGATGTCGAATCAATCACCCACAATCTTTTGTTATTCCTATATATCAAGAGGTTATATTGTGTGTGGATATGTGTGTGTGTGTGTGTTTATTGTCTATTGAATCTTTGTGCTACCAAGTCTGCAAAACCAGAATTAAACATCATTTCCATGCCAATCAGGCATTTTGGAAAGCTTTCCAGGAAAATTCATTTTCTCTGGAGGTTGCTAAATGTCATTGGAACTTTGACTGGAAACAGGTGTAATGATCAGATGAGACAAAAGTCATGTAAGGTTTTTTATTGTTTTCTCATCTTTACCAATGTGTGCCAATAATCCTGCATTATAATATACGCAAAAATCACATACTTCCCCACTTCCTTTGTGTGTCTGTGTGTTGGTGTGCACTTTAGGCTGCTAATAAAACACACTGCTCGGGACTGTGCTGATCACTTTCCCATTCAAAATCAGAATATCCGTATCAATATCTTTTTAAATGATGAAACTGTAAAGAGTCTGGTATCAGCAGTATAGAGTTGATTCAACATGAAATCTCCTCTTCATAATGTCATGTGAGATCAGTCTGTCTTAAACAGTTCTGTTGTTTGTTATATGTTAATGTACAGGAAAAGACTACAGACTCACAATATATACAAAATCGTTGTCTTAAACAAACATACAGCATAACTGTAATTACTGCTTTTCTGTAATAATGCCAAAATAATTATCAACGACATAACTATTTAATGTTCGCTATTTTTGTTCTTGTCTTGGGATTTAAATTTGTGTTTTTTGTCACAACATTATTGGAATTCGATGGAGTTGATGCAAATGCCACATTCCCCAAATCAATGAAGTTGTGATTTTGGAAAGCTTTAAATATGCAGCATGTTTTTAACTCATACTTATACTGAGATTCAGGCCATGTTGGCCGCGTATCCCAGCATGCTAGCAACAGCCGCTAATTTGCTAACCCGTTGTCTTCTCAGTTTGGAGGCACTGCCTTCCTTGCACTGTATGGCCTTCTAAGAACCTTTGGGTTAGATTCTGTGTGTTCTCCCTGATCAACTGCTCTGTAGGTGCTAAGTATTGCCAAAGCTCTCCTTTTTTCTCCTATCCCTGAAGTGGCTCCCACCACTAGATGCTCAAGACCAATTTCCAGACAGACACGATCCTCTAGTACTGAACCATATTTTTCTATGTAAAAACATTACAGAGGTTTCAGTATACCGTGCAACACTACAAACCAATAAGTATTCATAAGTAAGAGGAACTTAGTTTAATAATGTTGATTATGATGTGTTTAATGAGGTTCCACATGGACCAGATATTGTTGATTCATGCAGAAGCCAATTGAAGGTTTTGGATGTGGGCTGCTCATTTAACATCTACATGGAATCTGCCTCTGTTAACAAGGTCCCGGAATGCCAGCCTGTTGTGTCACGCTTGGGAGGCCTCTGCTTTTAGTACAGACTTGCAATGCTGGTGTTCAGTAGCCTAGGTCAAATACACAGGCTGGCTGCAAGTGGCCTTGAGATTACAGGCCAAGATAAGACCAAATTTAAGAGGCTAGTGAGGTACTGCTCTGAGTCAGCAGTCATGGGCAGACTTGCTGTGAATAATGTACGTTTCTATCGTTGAGTGTCAATAAATATAACAGATTTGTGAAGTTTGATTCTAATCTTAATTTAACTTTGTACATTCTGTGTGTGTGCGCGCGTGTGCGTGTGTGTGTGTGTGTGTGTGTGTGTGTAAAATATCCCTGTGTTCATATGCATGGGCATAATATATTATTTGTGCTTGTCATTCAAATGAAAGTCATCACTGGCCCCTCACTGTAAATGGAGAGAAAATCAATATGAGCTTGCTGCTAACTATAGTTTCATTGGCATCTTTATGAAATACTATACAGGTGCTGTATGTTGAATTTTCTGTACAGTATATGAGTCTGTATTTTAGTGTGTTCTTTTATGCTTGTTTGTTCATTTATTTGTATATCCATGTAGGCTTCTAATGCATAATATTTTCAATGGCATTTAGTGTTTGTTCTGTTACGTACTACTTGTGTTGAAACCTCCAGAGGTTGATTGTCTCATCTGCTAGGCAGTGTGACATCAGCTCTGTATGTGTTTGTGGTAGACACTCCCATGTACAGTAGAAGCTTCTGTATTACCCCAACCATTGTAGTTTCAAACGTGAGAGTTACTTATTCTGAAAGTATTTGAGGGCGCCATCTTAGTGGGTTTCAGGCAACCACATCTCTCAGGATTTACATTCATATGGAATTCATTTGTAAACCGCTATTATGTGCAGTATGACCATACATTGGTGCAATTACATTGCTATCAACACATCTCCAGTGCTATTGGTCCTTAATATCTTGCTATTATGTTGCTCCTTAGTGTTTTGCTATTGCTATGTTGGTCCTTAAAGTAATCTATTCAAAATGAGAAATGCCTCGTTACGAATAACATTTAGAGTCAACGGTTAAGGATAACTTAGGGTTAAGGTTAGGCATGACGGTACTGGCGTTAGGGTTAGAACTAGGGTTAGAATTAGGTTATGGCTAAGGGTAGGCATTACAGTGCTGAGGTTAGGGTTAGGATAAAGGTTAAGGGTACAGTTAAAGAAAAACACCTTTCTAAACAACACAATTACATCACAAAACATGTCTCGCATTGTGAATTAAACTCGCAATCATCAGACTGAAATTCAGTTGTGAAAATGCCCGCCCACCCTCCCTGACCATGATGCTCTAGCAATCAGCCACTGTTTAACTATTAAAATGTTCATAACTGCCCCTTGTGGCCGGTTTCCATTGGTAGGTAAACGACACCTATAATACAGTATGTTGACACTGAACATACAGCCCTGGAAAAAATGAAGAGACCACTCAATATATTTCTTAAATCAGTGTCTCTACATGTATTGCAGCCATTCCATTCCAGTGTCTGTTAAACTCCAACACAGGCACACCTCACTTAATTTAATGAGAAAAAGTATAAAAACCACTGTTGTGGTCACTACTATTCTCTTGCAATAGGACCAGCTGGATGGCAAAAACAGTGCAAGTATCACCTCTAAGGTAATTTGAAAAAAAGCTGTTCAGCATGACAAAAGAGTTAAAAAGATAAGCTTTGAGTGAGGATAAGAAGGGTTCAATTCTGGCTTTACTGGCAGAGGGATACAGTGAGCTCAGGTTGCTTCCATTCTGAAAATTTCAAAGACAGCGGTTCATAAGAACATGGTCAAGCAACAGACATTGGCTACTGACTGAGACGACCGTCATCTCATTTAAATGTCATTCAACAACCATAGGATAACATCAAATGACTTACAAAAAGAATGTCAAACAGCAGCTGGGTTGAAATGCACGGCGAGGACGGTTCGAAACAGGCACCCAGGGGCAGGACTGAAGTCATGCAAATCTAGAAAAAAGACCATCAATGAGAAGCAAAGACGGGCCAGGCTGAAGTTTACAAAAGACCATAAGGATTGGACTGTAGAAGAATGGAATTAAGTCAGCTTTGCCCAACATCTTCTTGTTTAATGGTTAGATGGAGACCTGGAGAGGCCTACAAGCCACAGTGTCTAGCTCCCACTGTGAAATTTGATGGTGGATCGGTGATGATCTGAGGATGCTTCAGCATGGCTGTAATGAAGGCAAGTACAAGGTTGTAAGAACTCATGAATCAAGGCAAGTACAAGGTTATCCTGGAGGAACACCTGCTTCCTTCTGATCTGACAGTGTTCCCCAACTCTCTTGTTTTTACCAGCAGGACAATGCTCCATGCCAAATGGCTAGGTCAATCAATGTGTGGAGGTAAACAGCACACATTGCCGTTTACCTCCACACCAGACTACCAGATCAAGACCATGTCATGGCCAGCCCAATCTCCAGACCTGAACTCCATTGAAAACCCCTGGAATTTGATCGAGATGGATGGTCACAAGCCATCAAACAAAGCCGAGCTACTTGAATTTTTGTACCAGGAGTGGCATGAAGGCACCCAACAGCAATGTGACAGATTGGTGGAGAGCATGCCAAGACGCATGGAAGCTTTGATTAGAAATCAGGCTTATTCCACCAAATATTTACTCTTCCTAAGTAAAAACATTAATATTTTGTTATTGAAAATCTGAATTAGTTTTCTTTGCCTTACTTATAGGTCTGAAAACAATGCATTTTTTTGTTCATTTTGACCAGTTGTTATGTTCTAACTCCAAATGATAATCTTTTTATTTAGGAGTAATTTGTCAGTAGTGAATTAAACATAAATTGAATTAAACATGAATCATTTTACTCAAACACATACCTATTAATGGTAAAACCAGAGAAACTGATAATTTTGCAGTGGTCTCTTAAATCTTTCCAGAGCTGTATGTTAGCACTAGGTTATGTTGATATTGAATGAAATAGCATTGCTGATCTGATCACACTACTCGCGTTTTCCAAAATATTTATATGTATCTAATTCCTGCGATGCTGAGTTGGATTTGGCTATGTGTCTTCTACAACGGACACTACATAGGAATTTATTCAGGGTTGACTATATCTTTAATTCTGAAGTTGACGTCACAAAAACGTGATTGTTGTCAGCTCTAAATAGTGAAAACAATATGTGTAACACAAATAACATGAGCACAGAGCTGAGGACCTATATTGTAACACGGTTATTGTGTTTTTAATTTAAAATCTTTCCACCTCAAAGATTTCAGTTAGTTTTTTAATTGAATTGTCACATTAAATGTGGACAAAGATCTGACATGATTTATTTGTGACTTATTCTTTTACATCACAAACACCTGGAATTTTAACAGGGGGGTGTAGACATTTTATATCCATTGTAAATCACTGGACCTGACAAATAAGCACCTCATTACTACCCTATTCAACAGGGACGTGATTTCAACCTCCCCAGGAATCAGTGGTCCCCCATCATAAGGTTAATTAATAGAGACATTGGATTGGAATACAAACTAATACTGTGTTACAGTATAGGTCCTCAGCCGTCCACTCATGTTATTTGTGTTACACATATTGTTTTTACTGTTTAGAGCTGACAACAATCATGTTTTTGTGGCATGTCAACTTCAGAATTAAAGATGTAGTCAACCCTGAAAAAAAATATTGTGTCCAGTTGAGGTTTATGTTTCTCTATGATGACCCCAAAATGCTCCGATAGACACTTTACAATCTCAAATGAGAAGGGGAAAATATTATTAAAACTAAAGAGCAAATGGAGAAAGAAAAGTAGGGGATTCAGAGAGAGAGAGATTACACAGTGTTGAACCCCCAGTGTTTTATTTGCTGCATGGAATCACTGATCTACATTCTGCAGAATCTAAATTATTTATTGGCTTTTCTCCATGCTACTGTCTTCTGCTACAAGATCTGTTCCACACATGTACTGTGTGCACAGCTATGGGATTTGTTGCCATGTATTATGGCTTCTGATGAACAAGTATTCAGACACAGTCATTTTCTTCACCTTTCGTTGTGTTATAGACTTAAATTATTATTGATAAAAAAATGTCTTCAATCTACATACAGTACTTCATTATAACAAGACAGGAAATATTTTAGAAATTTGTGCCAATTTATGAAAACTGGCAAATACATTTACAAAACTAGTGTGTAATGCTTATCAGCTTATCCGCTTATAATTCTTTCATGTCAGGATAGCCAAATCATTAGAAATAATGTTGGTTTGTTCTCTAGCTTGGACAATTAAAAAAATACCTCATAATGATCAATGGTCAAGTATGCGTTTTAGTATAGCCATAGTTGATGAACATTACAGAATTTTACTTTGTTATATAAGAGACAGGAGAAACAAAGTTTGTTTGCTCTATTTTATGCTACTTATCGTTATTAGGCTCATCATACTCAAACAGTTTACTAGTTTATGTTGAAAGAGCTTAAACATGTGAAACAGAGCTCATGTCTCTAGCCTGAACGAAAATTCTGTTCTAGGATTAAGTAATGATTATAATGCAAATTTGGCTAAGTAATATAGTCATATTCAATGAACGGTTTGGAATTTAAAGTTGGGACAGGGTTTGGACGGTTCTAGAGATACTGATTTAGGGTTCATTAATTAATGCTACTTATAAAAATGTGGGTCGTTAGTAGTCATGGTCAAAAAAGCAATACTAGTTTAAGTTGGGATTTCCTGGGGAAAGATTAAAACGTCTTATTGTGCTCTTGACATAAGGGTCAACGGTGCTGTTTTCAGGCCACAGTGGCAAAAACGAAATATTGCCTTTGAACAGAATAATTTCATAAGAACCGTAAAGCATGGAGGCGTTGGCATTACGGATTTGGACTGCTTTGCTGCCTCATGTCCAATTTGCCATCACTGAGTCAACCATGAATTCCATATTGTACCAGAGAATTCTTGAGGAGAATCTAAGGCCATCTGTGAAAATGCTGAAGCTGAACCGAACACGGATTTTGCAACAACACAATAATTCACAAAAAACAAGCTCCAACAGAATTGCTAAAAAAGAAGAAACAGAAGGTTATTGAATGGCTGAATCAAAGCACAGATCCCAGTCCTATTGAAATGCTGTGGGGGACTTGCATGCAAGGAAGGCCTCGAGCATGACACACTTGCAGTATTGTAAAGAAGAGTTGGCAAACATTCCTCCCAGTCGATGTAAGAGACTGGTAGACAGTTAGAAGAAACAACAGAGATGGGGGGGGCAAGAACAGCTTTTGAAGTTCGGGATGTACCTATTTTTTCCATACCAAGATATTTTTTATGAGTAAATGATCACAAAGCATTGACTTTCAGTGTCATTTGATATCAATATCTGTCAATTGTGTTGAAGTGGAGATTACAATTCCTTGACTCCAAATGTATAACAAAAAAATTAAAACTGGAGAGCACTTACTTTTTCACATGACTGTCATTGACACAATTCACAATTCCACAGAGGTCCTTAGACCACGTTGCTTGGCTTTTGTTCTGCCATGCACTGTGTGGGACCTTACGGTGTTGGACCTTAAATAGACAAGTATAGTTTTATCAGTCATGTCCAGTCAATAGAATTTGACACAGGTGACTCCAATCCAATTCAAATTAGTCTCAAGAATGATCAGAGGATACAGGATGCATCTGAGCTCAATTTGGAGTATCACGGTTACGGGTCTAAATACTTATGTGCATGAGATATTTCAGTTTTTAATTTCAATAATTTGGGGCAAATTTCAATTATTTTTTCTTCATATTGTCATTATGAGGTATTGTGTGTTGATGGCAAAATATATATAATTTAATTGATTAACCTGTGAAATTGCAGAATGTGAAGGGGTTTGAATACTGTACAATGCCATTGTACATACAGCATATGTGTGTGTTTTCGTGTATGTCTATTTGTGTCTTGACATACCCTGCAGTGTTCTGGCCACAAATTAATCTAGAAAATTAGAGCCATGGCAACACAGTAACTGGTGCCTACTTTCAAGGATGTTTTGACATAGAGGAATTACATCACTGACAATGTCGATAAGAAAAGAAAAACATTTCAAACAACTCCAGCAAGTCACGAGGCATGCCAGAAACTTGCGATGAAAAACTAGCCGACTGTGCCTTTGCAGTGGTTGTGATAGCAAATTTACCACTTGCATAATGCATGCGGGCAGTTCATATTTATTTTGTGCTGAAAGGGTACTCTATTGTATTGAACATCGACCTGATGCAATGTATTGCCTAGGGTCTGGGTTACCAAACTAGTCACTGACCACCATCTGTTTATAGTAGTGTGTATGTTTATGGTTGTACATTATGAGGTGCTATTGTGGAATAGGTCATTTTATCAATGTTGCACCCAAACACATGCTCTCAATGACATTCTGATCACGATTCCTGGTCTTGATCACTCACAGACTCAAAATAACAGAAACTGAAAATGTACTTTTCACTGGCAAGCCCTCCATACCCTACAACTACCCTATCCATCCCTCCCTGTTATCCTCTCCATCCCTCACTGTTTCAGAGCTTTCCTGTTCCCTTATTACTTTATGGCACTTATTTGGTGTAAATGTTCATGT
Source organism: Esox niger (assembly GCA_016801105.1). Taxonomy (NCBI): domain Eukaryota; kingdom Metazoa; phylum Chordata; class Actinopteri; order Esociformes; family Esocidae; genus Esox; species Esox niger. The sequence continues at coordinate 10,529 of JACXGJ010004030.1, forward strand.
GTATGGAAGTTTGGGTTAATCTAGGAAAGATATTGGGGAGAAGAAGGTAGAGTGAGAAACATAAGGGAGAAGGAGATAGAGAAAGATATTGGGAGAATGAGGTTGAGATAGAGAATGACAGGGGAAAGGGAGGAAGAGTGTGACAGAGGAAGCCAGAGTGGACAAGAAAGGGTGATTGAGAAAGACAGGGTAGAAGGAGGTAGTGAGAGACAGAAAAAGATGGGAGGAGGAAGTGTGAAAAAACGAAAGACATGGAAGAAGGCAGTAGAGAGACAGAGAAAGAGGGGAAATGAGGATGAGAAACATTTTAAAGAGGAACGAGAGAGAGAAAGAGAGATATCGAGAAACAATTAGAACATTGGAATTGAGGAGGGAGAGATAGAGAAAGAAATGTTAGAAGCAGGTAGAGAGAGACAGATAAAGACAGAGGCAAGGAGGTGGAGAGATGCAGAAAAAGATGGGAGTAATCAGAGAATGAACAGGGATAAGGAGGTAGAGGGAGACAGAGAAAGAAAAGAAGATACAGAAAGGCAACGAAGAGAAGGAATCAGAATCAGCTTTATACAGACTCCCGATGTGCTTACTCATAAAAGACTTAAACAAAGGACACTCAACAAGAGTCACCGACTGCAATATCGAGTACACATAAATACGCAAAATAAACCAAATAACAACAGTATGACTGAGGGAAAGGGGGGAGAGAGACAGAGGAAGGAGGTGGGAGAGAGAGCAATAGACAGAGGGAGATAGATGCAGAAAAAAGTAGATGATAGAGGGAGACAGTGGGAAGGAAATATAAGAAGAAAGACATACAGGGTAGAGACTGAGATGGGGAGGGACTAACAGGAGAGAAAGAGAGCTGAACTGCTTGTCTGAGTATGAATCATTTAAAATCAAACAGGGAAAGAGATGAGGTTTTCAACAAAAATGTATGTCATAGATTCCCATTGGGGCAGAAGGCATCCTAGTGGGAAGGGCTCCTGACCAATAAACAAAAGGTCGCCTCCCTAACCAAATGGCCATTCAAAAACATACCACACAGAAGTATTGTACATTGACATATTTTTTTTAAACATATTTTTAATATATGGCTCTATTATTTTAAAAACAAATAGTAATATATGTATTATATGTATTACTAATCTATGGCCATATATGTCATACATACAGTGGGTATAAAAAGTCTAAACCCCCCTGTTAAAATGCCAGGTTTTGCAGCATCATGCTTTTGGGCTGTTTTTCTTCAGCTGGAACCGGGGCCTGAGTCAGGATGGAGGGAATTATGAACAGTTCAAATTTCCCTGCAATTTTGGAACAAAACCTTTAGAAAGCTGAAGATGAAGAACAACGTCACCTTTCTGCATGACAACGACGTAAAGCACACATCCAAATCCACGAAAGCAAGAAGAAGTTTAATGTTTTGGAACGGCCCAGGTCTGAATTCAACTGAACGTCTGTGGGCTGATCTGAAGATGGCTATGCACAGAAGATGTCCTCACAATCTTACAGATTTGGAGTGCTTTTTTACAGAGTGGGCAAATAATGCTACATCAAGATGAGCCATGCTAATTGACTCCTACCCAAAAAGACTGAGTGCTGTAATATAATCACAAGGTGCTTCAACAAAGTATTAGTTTAGTATTAGTGAGTTTATATTTTTTATTTTTCCCCCTCAAAGATTTCAGTTTGTTTTTCAATTGGATTGTTCACGTTATAGGTCACATTAAATGCGGACAAAATCTTACATGATTTATTCATATATTTCATAATTTTTTACACATGATTCAATGTTAAAATATATGACATGCATTGTATTATGTTATCAGGAGAAGCACAAGTTATATATTTCATAAATATGTTCAGGGCACAATCCTCTACATGTATGTGCATATATGTTTTTCACAAGTTTTCGCTGTATGATGACAGAAATACTAGATAGATGACCAAAATATACATTTTAAAACAGTGTTATTTTTGTAAACATCTCCATCATGCCCATCTGGTGTTCTGTGTGTGGCTGCAATAATTAATAGCGTTTTGTGTGCCTGGTGGAGATGCACCTCTAATGCATCCCTATGTAGTTGGAACAGATCTCATGGGGTAACATGACAACAACCTGGAGAGTACAAATGTAACCAGCATATAACATGCCAACAAACAATAACATGAACACACATTTTTCTGGCAGAAATAACTCTGAAATTACAATTTCTTGTTGACCCTCAAATTCACAGTTAGCCTAGCTCAGTGGTTCTCAAATCTTTTACACCACATTCCACCTCAGAAAATATTTCACTGAATATACAGCGCTGGAAATAATTAAGAGACCACTCCTATTTTTTCTTAAATCAGCATCTCTACATGTATGGCAGCCATTCAATTCCACTGTCTGTTAAATTCCCTTACAGGCACACCTCATTTTACATAGTGAGTACTGATTAGGTGATCACCTGAACAAAATCAAATTTTATGAGGAAAGTAGAAAAACCACTGCTGTGGTCATCACTGTCCTCTTGAAATAGAACCAGCTAGATGGCAAAAACAGGGCTAGTAGTACCTCAAAGGTAATTTTTATTAGAAAAAAACAATTCAGCATGACAAGAGTTGGAAAGAAAAGCTTTGAGTGAGGATAAGAAGGGTTAGATTCTGGCTTTACTGGCGGAGGGACGCAGTGAGCTCAGGCTGCTTCCATCCTGATGATTTCAAAGACAGCGGTTCATAAGAACATGGTCAAGAAAGAGACATCGGGTACAACAAAGTTACAGACTTTCAGAGGTGAAAACGACTGTCCACTGACCGAGATGATGTCAACTCATTCGAATGTCAATCAACAACCGTAGGATGACATCAAGTGAACTACAAAAAGAATGGCAAACAGCAGCTGGGGTGAAGTGCACGGTGAGGACGGTTCAAAACAGGCTCTTAGGGGCAGGACTGAAGTCAAGCAAAGCTAGAAAAAAGACCGTCATCAATGAGAAGCAAAGAAGAGCCAGGCTGAAGTTTGCAAAAGACCATAAGAATTGGATGGTAAAGGAATGGAGTAAGGTTATCTCTTATGATTAAAATTCTCAGCTTTGCCCAACACCTGATCGTCTAATGATTAGATGGAGACCTGGAGAGCAATGTCTTCCACCCACTGTGTAATTTGGTGGAGGATCGGTGATGATCTGGGGATGCTTCAGCAAGGCTGGAATCGGGCAGATTTGTCTTTGAATCAAGTACAAGGTTATCCTGGAGGAACACCTGCTTCCATCTGCTCTGACAATGTCCCCCAACTCTGAGAATTGAATTTTCCAGCAGGATAATGCTCCATGCCACACGGCTAGGTCAATCAAGGTGTGACAGACTGGTGAAGAGCATGCTAAGCTGTGCTTTCATGCATCTGTGCTTTCGTGCTTTATTCCACCAAATAATGATTTGTGAACTCTGATTAAGTTAAAACATTAATGTTTTGTTTTTGAACAATGAATGTGAATTTGTTTTCTTTGAAATATTTGAAGAATAATTAATTTCAGGTCTGAAAACAATATAGTTTTTTGGTTATTATGACCGCTTGTTATTTTCAAATAAATACTCTAAATGACAATATTTGTATTTGTTATTTGGGAGTAATGTTGTCAGTAGTTTATAGAATAAAACAAAAATGTACAGTGTTTTTCAAACACATACCTATGAATAGTACAACCAGGAAAACTAATAATTTCACTGTGGTCTCGTAATTTTTTCCAGAGCTGTATATCCACTAAAGGGAGCACTGTACTACAGTTTGAGAAGTATTGGCCTAGCGGATTGCATTTAACTGTATTGTGAAGACTGACATGTTGTTTATGTCGCTACATTTCCATGTAGCACAAACATACCACGTTTGTCATGTGCAATGCTATATTATTGTATCATATCTCTTTGTTTAGCAAGCAACAGAAAAACTGATGTCCATTACTGAAACACACTGTATGGAAACAAATTAAAAGCCAACACACTAGAACAACACTTGCCAAGTGACACAGCAGAGAAAAAAAAAGCATAGAACATGATCATAAATAATTACTGGAAAATAAAAATATTATTTTGATAGGTGATACAGAAACATTACAATTATTTTGAATTGAATAATAATATTACTAACATCATATTACTCAATTACTCTTCGGCAGGTATGCTATAAGCTAACAAAACCATTGGTTTTACATTGTCTTACATTGTTTTCTTTTTCTAGTTATCCACTAGCCCACAGATGCTTCCACGTGGACCCCAAATATACACTGGGACCCCCTATTTATAACAAATTGTCCAGGATCACACTCATACATTAATAAACACTCTCTCTCACTTGCTCTCCCTCTTTGGATTTTACCTCACAAGTAGTGTTCCTTTTTATTTCCGTCTTTACTGCTCCTCTCTCTCCCTGCATTCTGAGTGATATGATGTGAAGTTTTGTTTTTTCCTTCATGTTTCTCTACCTGTACTTTCTTTCTCCCATTCACATCCAATCCATCACTATCTGTGCTCATCTCCTCTCCTAAATATTCACTATAACGTATCTTTTTTTCTCCCCCTGGTTTGGTGTCCATGGTTGTTAAGGCAGCTCTACTACAGCTATCGTCATGGTTGTTTGGTGTTCTTGGTAGGTAAGGTGGCTCTAGTGCAGCTAACATCATGGTTGTTTGGTGGACTTGGTTTGTAGGGTGGATCTACAGCAGCTAACATCATGGTTGTTTGGTGGCCTTGGTAGGATAGATTTTCAGCAGCTAATGTCATGGTTGTTTGGTGTTCTTGGTAGGAAGGGTAACTCTACTGAAGCTAACATCATGGTTATTTGGTGTTCTTGGTAAGTAGCGTGACTACACTGCAGCTAATGTCATGGTTGTTTGGTGTTCTAAGTAGGAAGGGTAACTCTACTGAAGCTAACGTCATGGTTATTTGGTGTTCTTGGTAGGATAGATGTTCAGCAGCTAACGTCATGGTTATTTGGTGTTCTTGGTAGGTTGCGTGACTATATTTCAGCTAATGTCATGGTTGTTTGGTGTTCTAAGTAGGATGGGTGGCACTACTAAAGCTAAAATCGTGGTTGTTTGGTGTCCTTGCTAGGTAGGTTAGATCAACTATAACAAATTCTAACCTGGTTAGGCTGTCATCTCCAGGGGGTATCACCATTATATTTTGGCTTTTCAGAAATGTGCTTGATTTGAACAGCAGCTTTCTGAAACTTTGTGTTGGGACAAATTGGGTTGCATGTGAAACACACTTCTGGAAAGCGTGTCTAGATCCAAATCGCTTTAGATAGGATACAATGATGCCTTCCATGGGTTTTGGTCATTGTTTGTAAAAGTGGTTCAATTGTGACACACCCAGACGATAATAAGAGGTTTAAAAAGTTTTTTGTTACAATAGTCCCAGACTGCATCTTAAAGCCAGTAGTGTTTCCAACCCACTGGTTTGGGTTTCTAAATGTAACAAACCACTAAAAATAGCTGTGTTAGTGCTGGGTAGGGACAAAAGCCTTCAGCCACTGAGTTTTCTGGGCCACACAGGTTGTAAAGCACAGTGGTCCAGCAGTTAAAGAGAGTTTGGTTTAGTGCAAGGGTCAGGGATCAACACTACCAGCTTCTGAATTCTATTCTCAGCCTGTAATAAGAGACGGAATCAGGACTAAACAGCCAATGGCATTATTTCTTCAGCTATTGATCAACAGGATGCTGGATCAGACAAGGAGTCTTATTGTCCTGCTGTGATGCTTGGAGAGTCTGCTGGACCAGTGTGCTGATGCGCCGCAGCAGGCCTTGTGAGCAGGTGGATTCTATGAGTGGTCCTCACTGTGACTGGATCATATGTCTGAAATAGATCCTCCATCCTCCCACCATGTTCTCTTGCCCAGCGGAGGAGGACGACAGCTGAGGTCAGCTCAGGAGGGTGGGAGGGACTTCCATTTCTCCTCTTCCTGTTTGACCTTTGTGTAGGCAGATGTACTATGTTGTCTCATTATCCATTCGGAGCTTCCCCACCCTGCCTGACAGCATGCAGTTCTGACCTGACAGTACGTCAGCAAAGCCCTCCCATAGACTGTGTGTATCTGTAGCTTATATGGCTGCTTTAAGGCTGCTTTAACTCTCTCCCGGTCCTTTTCCTAGCTGCTAACCTTTCCTCTCTGTCCATTGCTTAGTCTTGAGCTGTAACACCGCTGAATTATTCAGTTTCAGCAGCAGGCTGGTATTTGTGTGTTTCAGTGTGTATACGTGCGTGTCTGTGGGGTGCGGTGTGTGGGGGGGTACACTGCTATTTTTGGAAGCTGGGTGCAAAGTACGGAGATAAAGAGTCAACACAGATGGAAGCAGACAACGGTGGAGGGGGGCAGGAGGCGGGAGGAATAAAGCGTTGCTGTTGGATTGAGATTTCACACCTGAGGACGGTACTGCTTCTACCAGACCAACCGACTCTATGTTGAACATCTGCCCTAACCTGGAGTACACACACACACACACACACACACACACACATTGCAGCAGCAGCATACAGTTAAACGGTGACAGTGACAAGCATGACAACCAGACATGAGACATACGGGCGAGACAGGGCATGGGTGAGTCAATGCACAGAAGGGACAGATACAGTCACAGAGGCTAAGCACAGCTTAACTGAGGCTAAAGGCAGAGGCGGTTAGAGTTGACAGGCTAAGACCATCCTTCCGCGGCTATGCGGAACTCTACTGATGCTAATCTGCATGGGACATTGCATAATGTCAGTATGCAGCACGGTTTGTTTTAACAGGAAGACCCAAGAAGTGGCCTTTGATCTCGTCTTTTTCTTCAGTCTATGATCATTCTATCATTTTCCTCTTAGTCGCTCCTTTTTTCCTTCTGTCGAGTCATTTCAAGGCAACGCGTTGTGTAAGTAGAAGAGATGAGATGATTTTGGATTACTGAGTCCCATCTTATTACGTAAACGAGGATGGCGAGGGGGGCCATGGTGAGGAGTGGTGAACGAGAAAAGAAATGACCCTGGCTTTGTTTCTTCTCAGTTAGGGCTGTAAAGTTGTCCACAAGTGGTACTGGTGACTGGTTTACTGTAATGCCTCAAGCACACATTTTCAGTCAAACTTCATGTGTTGTGACAAAAGTCCAATCATTTTATAGGAGAGCAGTCTGCACTGCAGCAACATGTCTGCTCAAGTAAGTTCTGGTGCTTGCAAAGTTTTGCATGTCTTGGAGTTTTCCAGCAGTGCATTGCTTTGTAGTATCAGAAATCGTAGAAGTAGATAAAGCTCCAATGACATTGTTACTTTTAGCTGTCCTTTAAGGATGGCAAAAAGAACACTCCACTAGCGCAATTCATTTATTTAAGTACAATATCAGCTTTTCATATTTCTTTCAGATATTATTCATAAAATATACAATGTTTATGCAGTACGCAGGGTACATGTGGGAGGAACATTTTTGTAGTTTTATTGGTGTATTATGCTAGATCACCGAACATTGATCTTTAGTCTACAATGATTCAGAATGTTGAAAAACTTCGCATTAGCTTCTGCTGCTACCCATTTCCAAGCTCTCCTTCCTGTTTTGTGATTCATTGTTTCTCTTTTGATGCAACACATGAATTCAGGTGACTACATAAAATGTACTGCAATGGATGTACCCAATCTGTGGGCACGCAACATTAGCCTGTGGGAGGGCAGCTTGTGTTAAGCCTGAACTAGTGTCCTTGCACCCAAATTGTGGAACCTGCTTGGTCTTGAAGTGAAAACAGCAGAATTTCTGCCAGTCTTCCTCTTCTCTCCATCATGTTGCCTTTTGTAATCTAAGGCCTGCATTTTTTTCCTTTTAATTTTAGCTCTGACTAGCACTACTTCAATTATTTAGGTGTATGTAACTCTACTGGGTTTTGTGGTTGTTTCTCCTGACTGTTTTAAGAGTTGCACTGGGTAAGAGCATATATTAAATGACTGAAAGGTACAACAAATGTAAATGTTTAATCCCCAACACAGCCTCTAGTTGATTTATTACCAGAACAATGTTCTGTTCTGAGCAGTAGTGATGGGACGTTTGAACTATAATTCCACCAAGCTTGCATCTTATAGGGGTTAAGGGCGTGTTGCTGGTATTTAAGACTGAGACGTGTTCAAGGGTGTTTTTTAGCCATTTCCTTTTGTCTTAATACATTTCAAACAAAGTAAAGCTACAGCTGTGACTGGTTGAGGTGTGGTCCGCTTTTGCTTGACTGCTGCGAGGGTGAGGAGCAATTTTTTTTGGCAAACTGCAGCAACCTCACAAACAACTGCTTCTTTAACTCTGCAGGTTTGGGTTCTCATAAGCTGTGTTTACATTTTCATAATCTAGCAATTATTATTTTGTGAACTATGCTCCCAATCATCAGTTCTAAACAAGTATATATTTTCTCTAATGCTGCTGCTTGATCTATAATTTTCTCTACCCTTGGGAATCAAACAGTGGTTGTTAAAACAATGAGTAGAAGTTGAATGTATGATCTCAGCCAATGGTTCTGCTGCTGTAGGATTCATGCTGTCACACATTCAAAAAATAATACATTGAACATCATGGCTTTGAGTAACAAGTGATCATGAAATGGTATAATACTGGCTTGTAAAAAATACATCACTATGGGTCTTCTTTCTTCATTTGAATGGAGTGTCTGCTGAAAAGTGGTGGTTGTAATGTGTGTGTATATTTACACGACCAATACAAATGCTTTCTTTGCTCTTGCAGAGCTGTGTATTTGATTTGCACTCATGCTTGTGTACAGCTATTTACTACTGTTTACCTCCTGTTTTTCTGAACCAGATTCTTAACTGTCAGACTGTATGTCTGTCTGTCGTATATGTCGTGTAACTTCTCTTGTGTGTAACTACGGTAATCTATCTGCCTCTTCTTTGGAAAGTTGCTAGCAGGTCTCAGTTCTACCCAAACAAAGAGTTGCTCTCTTTTAATATACACACACATAGAAATAGGCACAAAGGACATCACACAGAAATCTCAAATGCACACACCAAAGTGTTATCTATCTTAAAAGGTCCTTTTGCTGCCCCTTATGTAAACCCTTTGAAGAAATGTTTTGCACAGAGGATTCCACATGGAACCAATATGGGTTCTTCCTCAAACCAGAAATATTTTTCCTTTGGGGAAAACACGATAACTCTTCTGGAACATTTTATTTTTGTATGAGTGTCTATTGAGGCACACAGCAACTATGTCTTGTGGCACGTGTAAGGAGAACATCCCCATCACTGGAGGTCTCTAACTGTAGTCAATGAATGACATTTCCCTTTGTGGTTGTTGCGTTCACCTGTGTATCATAGCTTTTTTAGGTTATTGGTTTCATCTGTTCCTCATTGGGTGGCTAACTATGTAAGTTGGTTTAAGATGGCTGATCTGTGCTTCGTCTTGATGTTTCATGCCACTGGTGTATGCCATTTTTTTGTCTTTTAGTTTTTGGTTTCTTTATTCAAGAGGGGACTCATTTCTGCTTTTAGGTATACATACACAAACCCTCACAGGCACCTATGTAGTGTGGTCATTTGAGTTTTGTGCTTCTTGATGGTTTCTTTGAAGCCTGATCGTGTGCATGACCTCAGGCCTCCTTTGTTTTGCTAACAGAGCCATCGCCTGTGTATTTCTGTTGGCTATGTTACTGTGAAAAAATGGAAGACAGATTTGGGATTGGCCATTACTGTGTATGTGTGTGTATGTGAGTTAGGGGTGGGATATTGGCCAAATATGTGTATGTTAGTGTGTGTGTGTGTGTGTTGGTGTGCTGGTTGCGGGATATTGGCTAAGTGTGTGTATGGAGTGTAGTTATCGTTTTGTGTGTTTTGGAAGGAAATGGCACAGATGGCAGTATTGGCTTTACTGTGTGTATGTGAGTGTCTCATTGGCCTCAATGTATAGCCACATGAAGTGACAGTAGTGCCAGCAGCAGTCCCCTCCCCCCATCTGAATGGAACAACGTGACCATCGTACGATGTTGCTGTATGGACAGCCAGGAGAACATGGTCATCATACAGTGATGCTGTATAGACAGCCAAGACAACATGGTCATCATATAATGTTTCTCTATGGACCGCCCAAACTAAATGGTCTGGAGGGATGTAGGGGCTTGGTCAGGGAGGTACTGACTGCTCTGATTTGCATCTCTGATATTCTTCTGTTGGTATGTGTTTTTACGGCTTTGTTTGCATGACACATGTACAGTGAGAGAGAAAAGTATTTGAACCCCTGCTGATTTTGTATGAAGGAAATGATCAGTCTATAATTTTAATGGCAGATTTATTTGAACAGAGAGAGAATTACAACAAAAAGGTCCAGAAAAATGCACGTCAAAAATGTTATACATTTATTTGCATTTCAATGAGGGAAAAAAGTAATCGACCCCTCTGCAAAACATGGCTTAAAACTTGGTGGCAAAACCCTTGTTGGCATCACAGAGGTCAGATGTTTCTTATAAGGGATTTTGTCCCACTCCTCTTTGCAGATCTTCTTCAAGCCATTAAGGTTTCAAAGGCTGACGTTTGGCAACTCAGAACATCAGCTCCCTTCACAGTTTTTCTATGGGATTAAGGATTGGAGACTGGCTCGACCACTCCAGGACCACTTTTTGGGCCACTCCTTTGTTGTCTTAGCCGTTTGTTTTGAATCATTGTCATGTTGGAATACCCATCCACGATCCATTTTCAGTGCCCTGGCTGAGGGAAGGTGGTTCTCACACAAGATTTGACGGTACATGGCCCCGTTTATCGTCCCTTTGATGCTGGGAAGTTGTCCGGTCCCCTTAGCAGAAAAACACCCCAAAGCATAATGTTTCCACCTCCTTGTTTGACGGTGGGGTTGGTGTTCTTGGGGTCATAGGCAGCATTCCTCCTCCTCCAAACCAGCAAATTGAGTTGATACCAAATAGCATGATTTTGGTCTCATCTGACCACAACACTTTCACCCAGTTCTCCTCTGAATCACTCAGATGTTCATTGGCAAACTTCAGACCGGCCTTTACATGTGCTTTCTTGAGCAGGGTGACCTTGAGGGTGTTGCTGGATTTCAGTCCTTCATGGCGTTGTGTGTTCCCCATTGTTTTCTTCGTGATTATGGTCCCAGCTGCCTTGAGATCTTTGACAAGATACTCCTGTGTAGTTCTGGGCTGATTCCTCACTGTTCTCATGATCATTGCAACTCCACGAGGTGAGATCTTGCATGGAGCCCGAGGGAGATTGACAATTATTTTATGTTTCTTCCATTTGCAAATAATTGCTCCAACTGTTGTCACCTTCTCACCATGCTGCTTGGCGATGGTCTTGTAGCCCATTCCAGCCTGTCATCCTTGGACAGCTCTTTGGTCTTGGCCATGGTAGAAAGCTTGGAATTTGATCGTTTGATTGCTTCTGTGGACAGGTGCCTTTTATACAGGTAACAAGCTGAGATTAGGAGCACTCCCTTTAAGAGTGTGCTCCTAATATCAGCTCGTTACCTGTATGAAAGACAACTGGGAGCCAGAAATCTTTGTGATTGAGAGGGAATGAAATACTTATTTCCCTCATTAAAAAGAGGGAATGCATAAACATGCATAAAATGAGGGACTTTCATGCATGTTTATGGTGTACGTGTGTTTGTGTGCGGTAAACTAGTTTCCCCAATCCCATTCACTTATGAGGAGAAATCCTTTCACACTTACCCTGGATCCTACCACTTCTTTCACACCTACCCTGGATCCTACCACTTCTTTCACACCTACCCTGGATCCTACCACTTCTTTCACACCCACCCTGGATCCTACCACTTCTTTCACACCTACCCTGGATCCTACCACTTCTTTCACACCTACCCTGGATCCTACCACTTCTTTCACACCTATCCTGGATCCTACCATTTCTTTCACACCTACCCTGGATCCTACCACTTCTTTCACACCTACCCTGGATCCTACCACTTCTTTCACACCTACCCTTCATGCAGATCTTTACTGATTTCAGTTTCTCGTTTTCTAGCGTTTTCTTTCATTTTCCCACTTTTTGGTTATTTTTGGGAAAGCTAACTGTTTCCTTTCTCTCTTGCGTCCTACACTCTATCTTTCTCGTACCCCTCTTTGTGGTCTGCTGATGCTGCATCTACTGTGCTGAATGGAAAAATGGCATGATAGAGGAAGATGATTGATGACACAGGTTGAGCAAGGTTGATAGGGAGGAGAAACACACAGAGCTATGGAGAGAGATGCTGATGGAGAGAGACAGGAATGGAGTGAGAGAGTGAAGCGATAGAGTGGATAGAGCACTCCAAGGAGGGATGACAGGAAGAGTACCAGGAATATACATATGAGCGAGAGAGAGGGAGAGGCAGAGGATGTTGAGGGATGAGGTAACATTAAAGGATCAGAAGTGGAGTGATAAAGAAAGAATGAAAGAAGGAAGGATAGTGAACAGAAGCACATAATGTATGACTATGGAAGGGGTGGGATCTAAAGAACACAAATACAGGCAGAGAAAGAGAGGATGGCAGAGAGAGACAGAGGGAAAGATAAAGAGAATGACAGAGAGTAAGAAAGAGGCAGACTGACAGAATTACATAGATAGAGGAAGAGAGAGAGAATGTCACAGAGAGACAGAGAAAGAGAAAATAGCAGAGAGAACAAAAATGGAGAGTATAAAAAGGCAGAACGTGAGAATGTGCACCCTGCACAAAAAATGAAGTGGAAGCAGAGCTGCAACTAGAGAGAAGTATGCCAGTCACGTTGTCCATACATCGTTACCTGGACCCAGAATTGCTTGACACGGCCATGAATAGACCCTCAAAGAATTCGAAACCCAATGAAATATCATCAAATTCCGTTAGGCGAAATACCACAATGAGCAGTCACAGTGGCAAGGTTTGTGACCCGCTGCCATGAGAATAGGGTAACAAGTGGTACATGAAAATGTTTAACCTAACCAGCGCTCATTTATTTGTTTTCCCATGTCGCACTTACTCATAACTGTTTGTTACATTTTCAATGCAGTACATAGCTTAACATTTATTTTAAAAAAATGTTTATGTAATTTGCCTTGAATACGTTTTGCATGCTTATAAATCAATTTACATTTGAGGGAGAGACATATAGAGACAGCATGGCAGAGAGGGAGACCGAGGCAGAGAAGGCGAGAAGGAAATGAGAACAGGCGTGTTGAGGTAGAGGGACTTTATGAGCTTGTGGGTTGTACTAAAGATCTGTGTGTGTCTTTGTGGGGTTGTATTTCTTGCTGACCAAATGGTTCCTTCCAAACCACTTTACCTGTCTGTCTGTCAGCAAAACAGATAATTTCCCTGTAAAAATGTGTCATAGCTGCATGTTCATGTATATCTGTCTCTGCAGGTGTTTCTGTCAAGTAATTGGTGTTGCTAACATAATATTAGTCCACAAACCAGTGGAGCTATGCCAGGCTGCAGTGAGCTCCAGGATTAGGACCAGACCTTCTGTTTTGTCACTCTCCTCGCCTAACCGGACAACTTTCTCTGACCTCCCACTATCTCCAGTACATTGTACACACTCACATACACACCCATTCTGCCTCACACTATAAAAGTAGGGGAGTGGGGGAGAAGAACACGGAGAGAGAAAGAGAGGTTGAAAGATAAAAAGCTGAAGAGAGGACTAGAGGAAATGAGAAAGAGCAGGAGAGACAGAGGGCAACATCTACCGGTTCCCTCCCTCCCTCACTCTCTCTCTCTCTCCCACCTCTCACTCCCTTTTCTGTCGTCTTTTAACTCTGTCATTTTCCTATTTATAGGCCTGTGAGAAGGGAGGAAAGAGAGATTCATAATTGAAGGTTTTTGTCTGCATGGATCAGAGCAATGACCACATTCATATGCAGAGTGTTTGTGGGCAGGGCTACACATCATCAGCACAGAATGTGCCAGTTGGGAACATGAGACACTACACAATGGGGAGGACACACTATCTGTCTCTCTCTCCATCTCACTCTCTAGCACTCTTTCTCAGTCTCTCTCGCACTCTTTCTCAGTGTCTATCTCTTGTTGTCTCACACTCTCTCTTTCTCTGACTCATCTTGTCTGTGTCTCACTCAGTCTCTCTCATTCCCTCTTTGTCTCTCTCTTAGTCCCTCTTTGTCAATCTCATAGTTTCCAATATCTCTGTCACACACGCACACGCACACTCAGAAACACAGTGCAGACACATCCAACAAACAGGTAGTAGTAAATGACCATAAGACATTCCCCACTCATTCATCAATAGAGACCAGGAACACATTAAAATAGTTTTGTTAAAACATGCTACATAAAAAAAAATCATATTGGACTTTTCTCAGATTCCTTTTATAGAATTTCTGCACTAGAATACCCTAATATACCTGCAGTATTAGTGGACTAAAAGTTCTTAAAAACACTCAACTGAAATTATTTTTGGAATGGACAAAATTCATCCTTAAATGCTAAATTTCTATTGGTCAACAGATTTTGATGTCAAATGATAAAGCTGCACCCTCCCTCTCTTCCATTGTCATCACTAAGGCAACAATCATCTCTCCTTAAACAAACAGTGGCAGTCGTGTGCAAAACAATATCCCGTAATCTTCCAGGTTGCTGTTATTCTAGACAATTTACTTATTGCTGTAGCTGTCTAGCTTCTTTTTTATTTACCTTGTGTTATTTTCATAACTACAGAGAGCTGCTCACTATTAAAACCAAACTGGAATTAGCTAGCTCATTTGTGGTTTTGCTTGAATTGTTGAAACATTTAAGCTGTTTTTTCATAATGTCAACCCAGTGTATGAAAGAAATAAAACGCTTGAGGGCATGTGTTCTGACATTATTATAATGGTTGTGGTGATCGGCTTCACTTTGTCGCTATGACGACATCACAAAAATCAATGTCACATGGCATAATGTGTTCTCTTTAATTCAGAAATGTTGTTAAGGGCAGAATGTGATGCTTTTTGGTAAGAAAAAGGTCACCAAAATCTGATATGCTAAAATTAAAGGTTGACAAATACTTCCTCAATTGGTCCCAAACTCTTTGTTGGTCCCTTCCAGGTTGCTGTAACAGGCATACAGCATATATGTGCGTGTGTGTAGAAGCCGGTGGATGTGGTTAATCTGTGTGTGAAGTGAGCATCACTGATCTCACAAGATATTGTACTCACAATATCAGTGTGCCTGGCAAGGCAAAGCCTACAGCATATTGGCACAAATGGGTCCGTGAATAACTGTGAGAGTAATGGGATAGAGTGAGTATTGGTTTATTGGTTGTGTAAAATGGTTTGTACTGTGTCAATTGGTTGATAGACTTCTCCACATACCACTGTCTCCTTCATATGATTCTAGTGTATTTGGCTGGTTATTAAAAAAATAAATAATTGGATGCCACTGTCGACTGCCCCTGACAAATATTATTTTAAATGCTCTGAAACACTATCATTTTGCTATTACTGCAAGTACATATTTTTCTTAAATTATACTGCAACACTTTTATTTAATGCCCCTAAAGCAGCACTACACATTTGGCCACTGGCCAGAGAAAGAAATGTACACATTTAAAGCCTGTTTCCTGCAATCAACAATGTCTTATATCCTTATATTTGTCATGGATATAAGACATTCAATTTCCTGCAATTGTACACATGTTGCCATGCTTATGTTCTTTTAACATGTAATCTGAGTGACTCAAATGTTATAAAAAAAAACATATGGGCCATGACATTTCTAGAATGTTACATTATTCATAACTGTGTATTTATTTTTATTCAAGGGATTGTTGGTTTTCAGAGATAATATTATCTCCTCTACAGACTTCATATCTTGTTGTAGTCGTTTACCTTCACACTCTCTCTACCGCTCTCTTTTTCCATCTCCCTCATCCACACTCACTCTACCCCGCTCACCCTGCCTCACTCTCTCTCTCTCTCTCTCATTCTCTCTTAGCCCTCAGTACTTCTGTATATACATAGACAAATGTTGATGTCACACTGAATCATACTCCCAGTTTATCCCCAGACTGGTCATTAGAATGACTGACTGACTGACTGACTGAGTGTCTGTGTGTGTGTGTGTGTGTGTGTGTGTGTGTGTGTGTGTGTAAATAACAAACAGTTATATGTGAGTGTTTATGTGTGTGAGACTTGTCTGTCCACACATTAGGTTTATATGTGCCCATGTGTGTTTGTGTGTCTTGTCTTGCAGAGGACTGTGTGTCTCTCTCTCTCACACACACACACACACACACACACACACACACATTAATACATAATTGTAGATGACTGTGTGTGTGTGTGTGTGTGTGTTTATGCATTAACATGCAGATGGCTGTGTGTATTAACTTGCAATAGGCTGTGTGTGTGTGTGTTAAGATGCAGAAACCTGTGTGTGTGTGTGTGTGTGTGTGCGTGCATTACCATGCAGAAGTCTGTATGTGTGTGTGTGTGTTAACGGGCAGAAGGCTGTGTGTGTGTGTGCACATGTGTGCATGCGTGTGCGTGCGTGTGTAAGTGTCTTATGTCGGCCCATTAAAGTCACGCCTGGTGCCTGTCTGACTGACCCACTCACAGTGGGCCCTGCAGCACAACAGTACATTACACACACATCAACACACATCAGCACACACACACATCAACATGCACACACATTGCACCACAGGCTACACTAGGCATCAGTGAACAGCTCTGTGTGTATGGGAGCGTCTGTGCGTGCAGGGAGATCACTACAATTTGACTACACTTTTAGACGTTTGGCCCTCCATATTTATCCACCAAAAGAACAGAAGCACTGCCTGTAATTTTTTTTGTTCTTTCATCACTATAATGATGATTAGCCATAACATTAACCAGTCAGAATTAACCCTTAACCATTGACTTGTTTCTGTTGTCACCCTGTAGCAATAACCTTAACTGAGCAGACTTGTCAAAAATATATGCTTGTGAAAGTAGATATATTCAAACATAGTGATATATGTTTTCGACTTTACTCTTTGTTTCCCCAAGTCTCTAAAAAACAGCGTTGTTTAAATGGATTGAAGGGGAAACTGAGTCGACCGCACACGTTCTTCATAACAGAAACATGCATTAACAACCCACTACTGACAATCAGATGTCACTAGCTTATGATTGGTTCTGACCACTCTGCTTCACTAGCCTCGTGATGGAAATGACAGCCTGGTTGACTTTTTACATTGTCACCTTTCTAAATCCCAATCCTGTGTGGTCGGTTTCTACAAACATCTAGTTGGAGCATGATCAAGCTCAAACGCTGGTTAACACAGTTACAGCAATGCTATGTTCATGTTTACAAAATACATCTGTCTTGTTCAACTTCCTGTCCTACTTCCTGGTTTGTTCCTTGACTGCTGCCTCACTCCATTTGAGTGGATGATTCTGGCCACCATCATTGCTAACTGTATTGTGCTGGCACTGGAGCAACACCTGCCCGATGGGGACAAGACTCCTCTGTCCGAACGCCTGGTGAGTTTTACTCCTGTTTACTGGACACCCCTCTGCAGACACGCGCACACGTTCATTTGTCACTTGCTCTTACTGTGTACACACACGCGCAAATGAAATGAAATCAGTTGTAGTTGCACACTAAGTATGAATGCAAGCACACATACACACAGTAATGTATGCTAACATCCCATACAAACGTGACCACACACACACAGACACACACATACACACACACACACACACACACACACACACACCAATTCTCTCCCACTTACTGTAAGTGTACTCACTTAAGGACACTAATGTTTCGGTGTGTGTGTGTGTGTGTGTGTGTGTGTGTGTGTGTGTGTGTGTGTGTGTGCGCAGTAATGTACAACACAATGTGTGAATGCCACACCTGACATTGCCCCTGGGAGAAATGGTATTCCATTCAGTTGAGTTCCCTTCAGTGATCATGCTCTGACACATACCCCACATCTCAGCACTACAAAGACTTCTGACTGTCTCATGTCTTCATTTATCTCCCTTATAGTGGTTTTAAAAAAGCAGTCTTCATTTGGTGCGTACATTCATTATTGTACATTAAGGTTTTCCAGGTATTTGCCAGTTGAATGTTTAAAAATGTTATGTTCTCATGTTAAACATAAAAAACAATGTATATATATTGTAGCCTCAACACATGGTTTTAACTGGAGATTGTCCATTTATGTTTTACTGAGGAAAAGAATTGTACTGACTCTTTTGCTATTCCTTCCCTCTTTCTCTCGTTTGTTCCATCAGGATGACACAGAGCCCTACTTCATAGGGATTTTCTGTTTTGAGTCAGGCATTAAGATCTTGGCTCTAGGATTTGCCTTCCATAAGAACTCCTACATAAGAAACGGATGGAATGCCATGGACTTCGTAGTAGTATGCACAGGGTGAGTGCAGAGAAACACACATATTCAAAGAGGAATGCCCACCATCATGTACACTATGTCCAGTAGAAACAGCACACAAGTAGAAAGCACTTACATTCACTGAAACAAACACACTGACAACACACACATTCACAATAAGAAACACACTGACACCATACACACGCATTCACTGAGCCAAACACACTGACAACGTACACACACATTCACAGAAACACACACACACTGATAATACACAAACACACTGACAACACAAACATTCACTGAAACAAACACACTGACAACACACACATTCACTGAAACAATCACACTGACAACACACACATTTACTGAAACAATCACACTGACAACACACACACATCCACTGAAACAAACACACTGACAACACACACATTCACTGGAACAAACATACTGACAACACACACATTCACTGGAACAAACATACTGACAACACTCACATTCACTGAAAAAAACGCACTGACAACATACACATTCACTGAAACAAACACACTGAGAACACACACATTCACTGAAACAAACAGACAACACACACATTCACTGAAAAAAATGCACTGACAACATACACATTCACTGAAACAAACACACTGAGAACACACACACATTCACTGAAACAAACACACTGGCAAACTACATGTTCAACAAACACAATAAGTTGCAAACATTCACTGAAACAAAGGAGAAGCTTCTGTGCGCCACATTGAAAACTGTTCCCACCCAATGATCCTGTGATTTTCTGTTAGCAAGAGGGGAGGATAATTGACTGAAAGTTATATTGATGTGTGTGTGTGTGTGTGTGTGTGTGTGTGCATCTCCCTCCGCCCACCCCTCCCACCTCTCCCACCACAATGAGTGTACTCACACAGAGTCAGGATCACAGCAACACTACAGGGAGTGGCAGCCAGGGGAGAGAACAAATGTCACCTCATCATGGACAGCGAGAGGTGGGGGGAGGGAGAGGGGAAGATAACAAATGTCACCTTATCACAGACAAGGAGAGGGGTGGGAAAAGAGAGGGTGGGAGACAGGGAAAGGGAGAGTGGGGGAGAAGAGGCGGGAGAAAGGAAGAGGACAGGGAAAGAGAGGGTTTGGGAGAGTGGGGAGACAGGGAAAGAGAGGGTGGGCGAGAGGGCAGAGACAGGGAGAGGGAGGGTTTGGGAGAGTGGGGAGACAGGGAAAGAGAGGGTGGGCGAGAGGGCAGAGACAGGGAGAGGGAGGTGGGAAAGGGAGAGAGTGGAATTCATGGTTGTAGCAAAACAAATGATGGAGTGAATCTTCCTTCATCCCCTCTCTGTCCTTCAGCTTCTTCCTCTCTCCTCTCCTATACTCTCATCCTCTCCTTCTTTTCCTTTCTATCACTAGAGCGACATATCTTACTGCTGTGGGCTGAGTGCTTCGTGTGCATGAGAGATTTTCTTTGTATTCCCCCTCCATCTCCTCCTCTGTTGTTGTTCTCTGCATCTGTCCTTTTCTGTCTGTATGTATCAGTTCATCTGTCTGTCAGAAGTCAGTGCATATCTGGGAGTGTACAGGTATGTATTTCGTGATGTGTGATCTAATCATTCCAGTGCTGCTGTGTAGGCATGTGTTGTCGTCAGGGTCCTAATTCAACACCCGCCAAGCGCCAAATGCGGGTAGACGTTACGTTTGGCGAGTAAATCTCAGGTATTCCACCACACTGGCAGGTAAATGTAGCCAATGTTTCCCTATCATTGTAATCACAGCGGATGAGAGCGGCGCGGGCAAGTTGTGATGCGCCTCAATAGAAAAGGGAATCTTTTTTATGTCCTACGATTTTTTTACCAAGTTTTGCGCTTTTTACTTTGCTTTTACTTAACGCATTTTCCATCGCGCCAATTTACTATCGCACAACGTTCGGAGTATCAAGCTAGCGAGTGAGGTCAGAGAAAAGTAACTGGCTGTCTGTGCATGCACTTGTTTGTGTTGAATTGTGAGTAAGTGGGTGTCACATTGATAATAAAGAAAGTAGCCATCCTCTGAGCATAAACCCAAGGTAAGAAGCTAGCTAGCTAATTTGCACAACTTGATAGTTATCAAGAATTAGCGTCAGGCAGGTAACATTAGAGATTGGGCAGCAACAATAAGACCTCCGGTTTTCGAATTGTGTCTTCAAAATAAAAGTCTGCGGTGTGTAGTGTATATTGTGTGCATTGTCAAAGGAAAACTATAAAATATAACTTAAATAATTCTATATACGGTAAAGAATAGTATAAGGTGGAGCAGATTGAGAAATGGTTAGAGCTTAAGTTAATGTAGAGAACTTTTCGAATATAAAGATAAATATTTTTGATGTTATTGTTGTTAATTTCATGGACAGTTTCAGCCATTCGTGAACATTTTCAGTGAATAGTAAATAGAGTGGGAGTTCTTAGGTGTTTAGGGAATGATGTTAAGTATTGTCAAATAATGTTAAGAAAGTTGACGAGATATTGTGTCAAAATACTGTGTACTGGTGTAAAGGGATGACATTATTGCAATACATAAAAAACATGTTTGTAGCATCACATAAAAACAGTGCTTTGTGAGATTTGAGGGTTTGGAGATAACGGCGTTTCAAGAAGCTGGCTATAGTATGATGCAGAGGATGTGGTGACGAGTTCGAGTTGTGTGTGGGCAGTATGCTAACGATATAAGCAGAAATAACTAATTTGTCATCAGAAGTAAAACGTTTGTATTCAACATAATACCTTATTATTACGTGTGTCTGTGTTTGTGTTAAGGTTACATTAGCCTTCTTATTCATCATCACTGATGAACTATCACAATGTGTGTTACAGTACTGTATAGTTAGAAGTTAGTATATTATACTCAAACTGACAGTCTGCCTTTATGACTTCGTAGGCTAAGCTCAGTCCTAAGGTACTTAAGTCTAAGAGGGAATGAGAGAGAGAGAGAAAGGAGAGAAAGGATTAAATTCTGACATCAGAACCAAGGACTCATTACCCCAATGTAAGACTCGAGACAAAGTTGACCCAAACAACCAAGCTAGTTGTAACCTGGGAAAGGTTTTCTGTGGTATTTTCAAAATGATTTCCTAACTTTCTATGTACTTACAATGTCTTGTGTAAAAGCAAAATTGGATTTGTTCCAACACATTGCTACTCATTTGCTACTCTAATTGTTACCAGCGCTCTGGAAGATATATCACTCTAGTTACTCCTAAAGCCAGTTTTTCCTTTGGTCGATAGTCATTTCAGTTTGCTGACAGCCAATGACCAGAATGAGTTGCAAAAAACCCTTAAGCTCAACATGCTCATCTCGCTTTACACCTTTAAAAATAAAAGTTAAGATAGACCAACAAGTCCACCAAAATACCAGATATACTTTCCTTTTTTGACTCCAATTCGAACTGGCCTACAGGATAGAAATTGTATTGAACAGGGCTTATTGGGTAAAACATATCATTATTTCAACTGGCAATACGTGCAGTATCCAAACTGGAAAGATAACAATCACTGAGCCAAGGACAAGCCTTTGCCAGGGCTGCAACTTCAGCCCTGTGCTCTTCATATTTAGATAAACTAATAGGTCACTGCTCAGCCACTGGCATGTTATCCTCTGAATTTCATAGGTTAAATACTTGCTCCTTGTAGATGACCGCAGCACATGGCCTACAGCAGTGCATCGACCTGCATTAGACCCAGTGTTGTACCCTGGCAGTAAACCCTCAAAATACTAAAATAATGATTTCCTAGAGAACATGCTCATCTCAGGGAAGTAGACAATTTTTCTCAGTTGGTGCGACACATTAAGTATGTACAAATTGCAATAACTTATATTAAAACACTCAAGTGGACAACTAAATGTTGTGGTGAATGAATTGTGAGGGAAAACCCACAGAGCATTCCACACAAAGACAAATAAAGTATACGTCATTATAAATAAATTTAATTTAAAGTACATACGAATATGGTCTATGGTGGTCAATGAAACTGACCAACTTCCCTATCAGCAAAAATGAATCTAGAGTTAATATTTACACTGAGGAAGGTAACATGAAGGTTGCAAAATGGTTATAGGTATTTTTTTTAAAAAGGCTGGTAGAACTTGTATAGGGATATATGCACAGGCTGACTGATAAAGAGAGAGGCTGTAAAAAAAAAGAGGGACAGTGAAAGTGCTTGACTGGATGAAAGCCACGGGATCCTGGTTTGGTGTCTCTCCAATACCTGGGGCCTTGAAGAGTGGAGAGAGAGAGAGAGAGAAAGTGAGCAAGAGACAGAGAGAGAAACACGAAGATGAACGAGTAGAGGTAGATCTCTTGAAGAAATAGTTGCGAAGATACAGTGGATATGAAAAGTCTACACACCCCTGTTAAAATGCCAGGTTCTTGTGATGTAAATTGAAAAACAAACTGAAATCTTTGAAGGGGAAAAATAAAAACCTTACAATAACCTTGTTGCATAAGTGTGCACACCCTCTTATAACTTGGGATGTGGCTGTGTTCAGAATTAACCAATCACATTCAAACTTGACATCATGTAAAGTGACTCTGATTAATCACAAATATAGTTCATCTGTTCTAGTAGAATTTTCCTGACATTTTCTTAGTTGCATCTCAGAGCAAAAGCCATGGTCCGAAGAGAGTTTCCAAAGCATCAGAGGGATCTCATTGTTGAAAGATATCAGTCAGCTGAAGGATACAAACTAATTTCCTAAGCATTAGATCTACCATGGAATACAGAGAAAGCAGTCATCATCAAGTGGAGAAAATATGGAACAACAGTGGTATTACCAAACACTGGATGTCCCTCCAAAATTTATGAAAAGACGACAAGAAAACTGGAAGGTTTCCAAGAGGCCTACAGCAACATTAAAAGGAGCTACAGGAATTTCTGGCAAGTACTGGCTATGTGCTACATGTGACAACAATCTCCTGTATTTTTCATATGAATGGGCTATGGGGTAGGGTGGCAAGAGGGAAGACTTTTCTTAAAAAGAAAAACATCCAAGCCTGGCTGAAGTTTGCCAAAACAAACATCAAGTCTCTTAAAAGTATGTGGGAAAATGTGCTATGATCTGATGAAACCAATGTTGAATGTTTTGGCCATAATTGCAAAAGATAGGTTTTACGCAAAAGCAACACTGCACATCACCCAAAGAACACCATACCCACAGTAAAGCATGGTGGTAGCAGCATCATGCTTTGGGGCTGTTTTTCTTCAGCTGGAACAGGGGCCTTAGTCAGGGTGAAGGGAATTATGAACAGTTCCAAAAAACAGGCAATGTTGGCAACAAATCCTTCAGGCGTCTGTTAGAAAGCTAAAGATGAAGAGGAAGTTCACCTTTCAGCACGACAACGACCCGAAGCACACATCCAAATCCACAAAAGCATTGCTTCACAAGAAGATTTACATTTTAGAATGGCCCTGCCAGAGCCCAGACCTAAATCCAATTGAACATCCGTGGGGTGATCTGAAGAAGTCTGTGCACAGGAGATGTCCTCACAATCTTACAGATTTGGATTTGCTTATAGACTCCTACCCAAAAAGAATGAGTGCTGTAATTAAATCAAGAGGAGCATCAATAAAGTATTAGTTTAAGAGTATGATCACTTTTGCACAAAGATTTTATTTTTCAATTGAATTGTTCACATTATAGTCCACAAGGTGGACACTTTTCTGACATTCATTATATTTGTCAAAATTCTTTACATCACAAACACCTGGCATTTTAACAGGGGTGTCTAGACTTTTTATACCCACTTTATATGGAGGCAAGTTCTAAAATAGATAGAGGTGAGAGGAGCAAATGAGAAACAAAGGCACAGATCTTTTCAGGAATCACTGTATCTAAGGAGGGATGTACAGAACAGGATGGAAACGTAATTGCTTCATAGAGGGAACTAACTGATCAGGACAAGTCAGGGGATAGCTAGGAAGACAAGTGAGCTTAAGAAACAGAAAAGAAATGACGGAGCGAGTTCCTGAGATGGAGCCTGAAAGAGGAGGAGCTCAGCGGTCCAATAGAGGAGTGTGTGCAGCTGCAGTAACCTGTTTCTCACTGATGCAGACGATAAATCACCCAGTACATCCTTGAGACACAGGAACTCTCTCCTTTTCTCTTTGTGTCTTTTAAAGTCTCTGTCTCTTTTGTCTTCTCATTCTTCTTTTCTCTTCTCTCACATATAAACAGCCACACATGCACACACAAACACACACACTGCTCCCAGCTCCCAGCGGTGGAGTCTTTAGTTAGCACCTTTTGAATGGCAGATGTTTCATTTAGCCACATTACTCTTTGTAGATGAAGCACAACTGACCTTTCTACCAACCTCTGCCCTGACGCTTTGATACTACATTGACCAGAGACATTGACCAAACAAAGACCACGTTAGCGAAGCTGGGGTTCAATCCTCGCCACGGACCTAAAAAATTAGGTCTAGGTTCAGGATAGACTGGGACTTCAAGTTGTATTGCGATGAACGAACTGCACTGGCGTAATTCAAATGGTGTAGTGGTTAGCTATTCAACTGTCTATTTTTTTTTTTTTAAACTGCCATGGAGGGATTTGAGTCGTGGTTTACATTGTAGATACTGTATTGCTATTAGCCTGCCATCCCCAACATACAGTTGTGCTCATAAGTTTGCATACCCTGGCAGAAAATTTGACTGATCATGCACATTAAAACCTACTAGATTATTTAAAAAAGTGACACATTTCCTTAATGTAATTTAGTTTTAGGATAATGCATATCGTCAGGCTGTCTTCACAACAGAATATTTTATAGTAAGATAGATTGAAACACCCTTAACAATCATTTTCTTTGACAATAAGATTCTATGAATTCCTGGTTCTATTGTTCATATCAGCATTTCCTGCACTGACAAAATGCTACCAAACACGTTGTGCTGTGTCTGGTAAGCATGTGAATAGAATTTGTATTTCCATACTGTGGAAAGACTGTATTTATTCTTTATATATAAACTGTCTTTTATTTTAGGATAGTGATCATATGAAGCCATTTATAATCACAGTTGTTTGGCTCCTTTTTAATCATAATGATAACAAAAATCATCCGACTGGCCCTGATCAAAAGTTTAAATACCCTTGAATGTTTGACCTTCTGACAGACACACAAGGTGACACACACATGGCAATTAAATGTGAATTTCCCACCCCTGTGGCTTTTTAAATTGCAATTTGTGTCTGTGCATAAAGAGTCAATGAGTATGTTAGCTCTTAACTGGATGAACTGAGTGGGCTAGATACTGAGCCATGGGGAGCAGAAAAGAACTGTCAAAAGACAAGCTTAACAAGGTAATGGAACTTTATAAAGATGGAAAAGGATATTAACATATATCCAATGCCTTGCAAATGCCTGTCAGTGCATTTCAATCACTTATTAAAAAGTGGAAAATTCTGAGATTTCTTGATAGAATGCCAAGATCAGGTAGACAAAAAAAGATTTCAGCCAAACTGCCAGAAGAATAGTTCAGTATACAAAGTAAAACCCACAAGTACCTTCAGGAGAAATACAGGCTGCTCTGAAAAAAGACTGTGTGATTGTTTTAAGGCGCACAATACAACGATACTTAAACAAAAATGAGCTGCTAGCTGGAGTTGCCAGAAAGAAGCCTTTACTGCGCCAATGCCACAAAAAGCCCGGTTACAATATGCCAGACAACACCTTGACATGCTTCACAGCTTCTGGTACACTGTAATATGGAGTGACTAGACGTAAATTGAGCTTTATGGTCACAACCAGAGGTCAACAAGGCCTATAGTGAACAGAATCCCATCCCAACTGTGAAGCATGGTGGTGGCTAACTGATGTTCTGGGTCTGAGCTCTAAAAGCATGGGGAATGTAGTTAAAATTGATGGCAAGATGAATGCAGCATGTTATCAGAAAATACTGCCAGACAATTTGCAATCCTCTGCACGAAAGCTGTGCATGGGACACTCTTGGACTTTCCAGCAAGACAATGACCCTATGCACAGGGCCAAGTTGACCCTCCAGTGGTGACAGCAGAAAAAGTGAAGGTGAATGTTCTGGAGTGGCCAGTCTCTTGACCTTAATACCTCATCAGATCTCAAATCTTGTGGTTCATGCAAGACAACCAAAAACGTTCATGATCTGGAAGCCTTTTGTCAAAACGAATGGGCAGCTTTACCACATGCAAGAAATTGGGGCCTTATAGACCGTTATTACAAAAGACTGCACGCTGTCATTGATGCTAAAGGGGGCAATACACAATATTAAGAACTAAGGGTATTCAGACTTTTGAGCAGGGGTCAGTAAATTTTTTTTGCCATGTTTTGTTTTATGATTGTGCCATTCTGTTCTGACCAACAGTTGAATGTCAATTCCATAGGAAATAAGACGTTTTGCCTGCTCACCTCGTGTATTCCTTCCAAATGGTACATATATTACCAATTCTCAGAGGGTATGCAAATATTTGAGCGCAACTGTAGCATAGTGGTTAGAGATGCGGAGTGTCACTATGGCGATTGGTGTTCGATCCTTGCCCCCGACCAAACAAATCTAGCATTAGTACTTGTTCATATTGCCCTTGTTTTATTTACATAGTGTAGATATCTTAGCGTAGTGATTAGCTATTTCACTCTGTTGGTTTTCTTAAGAAAATAGTCAGCCATGGAGTGATTTGAGTATTTGTTTTCATTATAGGAACTGTATAGCTATTAGCTAGCCACCTACAGTTATCTCTAATTTAACGTGTTGAATCCTGCGATCCTGTTGTACCGGATGTTGGTTAACTAATAGGGAACTATAGAGTTTCGACTAATTGGTTTGACAATGCAAATTAACAGGCACCACATTGCTACACACGTATCATGTGCACCCACACCCACTGTTTAAATAGCATAGTGGTTAAGGACACATTCTGTCACAGTAAACTGTGAATTGAATCCAGCCAGGGCTAGAACATTCATCCCTTCTAATGGCGGGCCGGCAGAACTAAGCTTGCCTGGTTCCTTTTTTATGCCAATAGTTGCCCAATTCTGATATATTGGGGATTTCTGACCGATACACTGATCAGCAATAACATTATGAGGAGAATTGAATAACACTGATAATCTTGTTATCTTGGCACCTGTTAGTGGATGGCATATATTAGGCAGCAAGTGAACATTCTGCCCTCAAAGTTGTTTTAGAAGCAGGAAAAATGGGCAAGCGTAAGGATCTGAGCAACTTTGACAAGGGCCAAGTTTTGATGGGTAGATGACTGGGTCAAAACATCTCCAAATCTTCAACCCTTGTGGGGAGTTCTCAGTCTGCAGTGGTCAGTACCTATCAAAAGTGGTCCAAGGAAGGAAAAGCGGTGAACTGGCTAGCTAGCTAGCGACATGAGATTAGGTGCTGCTTGCTCTACTCATACATTTTGTTTTGGTACATGAGGTGTTCAATAACCGCTAGTAACATTTGAGCAGAGCCAAACCATACTCCTTTTTTCCTTAATTGTAGCTAGCACCCTCTAACCTAGTTGGAGGGTGGGAGAACCTGTGGACACTGCTCATCAATCCTAGATTACTTGAACTGAACACTTACACTTCAGACAAAATATGCAATTGTTTTGCCGTGGTGCAGTATCCTCACTGCAATATATCTGTGGAAGTAAATTCTGGTATGTACACACTCGCACAGATACATGTACATACAGAATCATGGTAGAGAGGAGCTGTCCATCCATGTTAGAGAGGAGCTGTCCATCAATGGTACAGTAGTGAGAAACTGTCTGTCCACTTATTCATGTCATAGCCATTTCAATAAAATGTGTGTTCTCATGCTTCAAAATGGTAAAAGAAGATGCTGAACCATTAGCTCCAAAGATGAAATGGTTGAGCAGGACAATGGTTGTAACAATTCATCAATAAGCTTTGATATCTGTTTATTAGTTATGGTGAGCCCAACGGATCTAAATTTGGTCATACAATCAATCAGAAAATCTATTCAAGCCTTTACTAATGGCCTGTTTACCAACGTTTTTATTTATGCAATAACGTTCTACTGAATCATGTCTCCTGTCCGTCAATGGCACTAATCATAATATGCTAATCATTGAATTTTCATTGGGCTCAAGTATAAGTGAGACTAGAGCAAAACAGTGAGACTTTGTACCAATCAAAACCTGTCTCTGATCTGTGTCAAACCTGCACACGCATTGTTGTAGAATGGATTCTGCTAGTATGTCAAATGATTGGCTTAATTAGCTGGGTGATGATATTGTCGCAGTATGCATCTCAGAGGAGTCTGTTTCACCGCTCCAGTTTTCTAGGCTTCTGGAATGGACACAACACTTTTAGCCAGTTGTCAGGAAAATCATGAGAAATTTCTTTGATGGTTTTGCTTTTAACAATCAGAGCATTTGGTCATTTTTACATGAATCAGGAAAGTTGTAGTGCAATGTCAAGGAGAGCGATCCTTTTCTCAAGCTGCGCTGTAGGCCTATGGTTGGTCTGAAAGACTGGTATTTCATTGCAGAGCAAAAGTTTCTTCCTAAAACTCCAAAACATTAGAACTACTGGTGGTGAATCCTTAGCTGTGCCACATTAATGACATATTACAACCAAATGATCTGCTAAAATTACAAATATGTGGTCCACTGCAATCTGAAAATGTTTGATGCTCAACCTGCTGACTTTTCTAAAACTGTGCAGGATTCGCACCCATTCTGTAGCATAACATGTAAACCGGAGGCAGCGGCTAACAGTGCTGAACCACCCCAGGGCACTGAAAGGGTTAAGGTCTGAGTGTGTGTGTGTAGATGTGTGTGTGTGTATGTGTGTATGTGACTATGTTTGCCAGGGTGGAAATTGAAGATGTTTTAGGTAGCTAGTTCATATGACCTAGATACTAGAGTGCATGCGTGCATATAATTGTTTGCTCTAAAATGTTGGAATATGAATCTGAGCGAATATGCTGCATATAAATGTGTGTGTACACTACCATTCAAAAGTTTGGGGTCACTTAGAAATGTCATTGTTTTCCATGAAAACGTCACAAATTAGTGTGAATAGGAAATATAGCAAATTAATAGGAAATATAACAAGGTTAGAAATAATGATTTTTTTATTGAAATTATAATTGTGTCCTTCACACTTGCTTTTGTAAGAATCTTACATTTACAGCAATTGCAGCCTAGCAGTGTTTTAGTGGTCAATTTGTTGAAGTAATCTCCCATATGGAAATCTGATATATGGCCATATACATTAAAGAACCTAACATATATTTTAAATTACATGATCATATATATTAATTACAATCTATTTCAATCTGACATATATAAAACTTTCAAATTCTTGTATATGGCCATATGGAAATCTGATATATGGCCATATACATTAAAGAACCTAACATATATTTTAAATTACATGATCATATATATTAATTACAATCTATTTCAATCTGACATATATAAAACTTTCAAATTCTTGTATATTTTGACATTTATATACAGTACATATATGTACATGTGTTGATCAAATGTATGTTTACAACATATTCAGTACTGCATGCCCCTATAAGAGGTAAGTTACATACATATATTGCCATATATTACATTTCCACATGGGATGAAGAGATTTCCCCCCCATGCTTCTTGAAGCACATCCAACAAGTTCAATTGGCATGATGGGCACTTCTTATGTAGCATCAATCAACTCCGACAACAGCTCAATACGGTTGAGATTCTGTGACTGTGCTGGCTACTCCATTATAGACAGTTAAACAACTGACTGCTTCTTTCCTAAATAATTGTAGGCATAGTTTGGAGCTGTGCTTTGGGTCATTGTCAAATTGGCTCCAATCCAGCACTCTCTACAGGGTATGGCATGGCATTGCAATATGGTGTGACCATCACATTCCCCCAGACCATCACCTTCTTGAAAGATAACAGCACTCCTCCAACATCTTGTCATTTGGTCTTTGTCTCACAAATGGTCTTCTTTGTGATCCGAACACCTCAAAAATTGATTTGCCTGCCCAACACTTTTTTCCAATATTACTTTGTCCAGTGTCTGTGTAATTTTGTCCATCTTAATCTTTTCTTTTCATTGATCAGTCTGAGAAATGACTTGAATTAATTCTAGAAGGCCTCTTTACTGTTGATGTTGAGACTGGTGTTTTGCAAGTCCATTCTATGAAGCTGCCAGTTGAGGAACTGTTAGGCATCTGTTTCTCAAACTGGATACTAATGTATTGTTCCTCTTGCTCAGTTGTACACAGGGGCCTCCCACTCTTTCTATTCTGGTTAGAGACCGTTTGCACTGTGTTGTGAAGGGAGTAGTACACAGTGTTGTACAAGATCTTTAGTTTCTTGTCAATTTCTTGCAACGAATAGCCTTAATTTCTCTGAATAAGTATTTACGGACAAGTTTCAGAAGAAAGATCTTTGTTTCTGGACGTTTTGAACCTCTTATCAAACCCACAATGTCTGATGCTGAAGATACTCAACTCAAGGCCAACAGTTTTCAGCTGTGCTGACATAATTGCAAAATGGTTTTCTGATGATCAGTCAGCCTTTTAAAATCATAAGCTTTTAAAATCATAAACTTAGATTAGCAAACAAAATGTGCAATTGGGACACAGGAATGATGCTGGTAATGGGCCCCTGCCTATGTAGATATTACATTAAAAAAAATTGTTTCCAGCTACAATTGTTATTTACAACATTAACAATGTCCACATTAATAGACCACAAATGTGCTTTTCTTTTGTAAACAAGGACATTTCTGACTGCAAACCTTTTAATGGTGTGTGTGGTTGTGTGTTTTAGGTCAAACTGTACTCATGGGGACCAAATGTCCCCACGAGTATAGTAAAACCAGAAGAAATTGGACTCATGGGTACCTTTTGCCAGTCGCCATGAGGCAAAAGTCAAATTCTGGGAATTGTTGTTTCTTTAAAGTCCAGGCATTGTTGGTTAAGTTTAGGGTTAAGGTTAGGCATTACACTTAGGTAAAGTTTAGGCATAAATGTTACTTAATTGAGGTTAGGGTTAGGGTTAGGGTTAGGGTTAAGATTAGGGTTAGGCTTAGGGTTAAGATTAGGACAAGGGAGCACGCAATTTCTATTTTCTGGTCCCCATGCGGTTAGCTGTACAAACTTGTGCGTGTGTGTGTGTGTGTGTGTGTGTGTGTGTGTGTGTGAGTGAGACTGTGTGATTTGTATGCATTTTCTTATATGTGTGGTTCTGTTGTTCACACTCATTTGTGTGTCGCAATACAAGCAAGACTATTAGACTGAAGAAAAAAATACATCAATCAAGCTCCTGCCTAAGCCTGGTTACCACGGTTGCAAAGATTCTATCAATGGGCCAAGGTGCCTGTTGCCATGGAAACAGTTATGAATGAGAACAGGGCCAATAACTGTGGAAACTGTATGAATGAAAAATTGCTTTGGTGTTGCTTTGTTGATGAATGCCATAAAGTAGGAACTCTTGTCTTCACCATCATCGTCATTGTCATCATTGTTTCCTACTTCTTTTTAAAAATGTAACATGCACATAGGCAAGCACATGAATACACAGAGATGCACAGAAACATACACACACACAAAAACTAGCATTCTGGAGCTTTCTGACGTAGATTTCCAAGGTACTCCCAACTGTATCTTGTCAGCACTGTCAAGAGTAGCCCCTTCATATCCACACAGACATGCCCCAGCTCTTGCTTTGTCAGTGTGAGTCGCACCTTGTCTACCCCACTGGACACTCTCTTTGCTGTCAAACTAGGCTACTCCCTCTTGATCTTTCTCAATCCCTCTGTCAATCCCATATCTCTAGCTAACACTAATAAGGTTCAGCCTCTCTGGTGAAGTGATTAGGCTCACAGTTAGCACATTTCCTAAACTGGGCTCTGTGGACTAATTGAAAGCATTCAATACACATCCTTGTTACATATTTCCCCAGTGTTTAGCTGCGCCCAGAGAGTGGTTAATATACTGAAAATGGTTGTACTACCAACACCATGAACAATTGGAAATTCAGGTAAATACCAAGCAGGAAAAGTAACAGATAGAAGCCAGAGCCATTTTTATGAAAGCAAAAAGATGTCTGCCATCCCCAGCGGTTCCAAGGAAGGCAAACTTCCTGTGCGTCCAAAATCATGATCAAATCCCATTTTGCGGCACTAGGCATGGGAGCCAAACGGGAGCCAACTCAATGCTGACTGGGAGTCAACTGGGTCAACTGGTACATCAGGGAACCCTGGGAAGTGTAGCAGACTCCCTTCTCTCTCAACTTTACGACCAAGGAGCCAACTTAAGTGAAACAAAGAGTCTAAACAAGAGAACAAGTGGTCCTGTAGGCCACAGCTTAGAAACCAAGCTTCAGAAATCTTCTGTGGGAGATATAGTACATTAAATTAACATATTTTGTTGGGATTCACTGACTTATCTTGAACTAGTAGACTCTTGTGTACCAATTTAGCATTAAAAAAGATTCAAGCTTCCTGTAAGACCTTAACACCTACAGTGAGGGCAAAAAATATTGATCCCCTGATGATTTTGTATGTTTGCCCATTGACAAAGAGATATTAAGTCTATAATTTTATGGTATGTTTATTTGAACAGCGAGAGACAGAATTACAACAAAAAATCAAGAAAAACATGTCAAAAATGTTATGAATGTATTTGTATTTTAATGAGGGGAATGAGTATTTGACCCCTCTGCAAAACATGAACAGCACTTGGTGGCAAAACCCTTTTTGGCAATCACAGAGGTCAGACGTTTCTTGTAGTTGGCTCAAATGAGCTCCTGTGACAAGCTGTCCAGCCCAGGCGAGGAAGGATAGCACTTGCTTGAATTTCTCATTCAAATGGCCAACCAGACTTCATGGGAGAATGGAGAAATTTAGACTTACTCAGAGGAGAGCTGTCTTTTTTGCTTTGGCAATCGCCACAACTTCTGGTATAGATGACGCATGGTTGCCAAACTAACGGATAGAGAACTGGCACTTCTTATTGGGGAGAGAGGGACACAGTTCTCTTTTTTTGCGGACAGACTAACCAGGTCTTTCACCTAAATCCCCTTTATTTGAGTGGGGAATAGAGAGAGCCATATATGCTGATTCAACAAGCTTGTCCCCAATGTCAGGAACGGGTGACAGGCTAATGCTGGACACTCCTTGAATTCTCCCAGAATCAGACCGGTCACCCATCTGGGGAGGCCATTTTGCCATCCTAACATGCGCTGTGCCGGAAGTGTGTGGATTGGACACCACAGTTGAGAGAGGAGGGCTCCATGTTATCTGACTGGTCCATGGCATGTTCGTCTTGAAAACCAGCTGAAATAGAATTTTGGTATGGTAGCCCTAGCTGATCAAAAACTGCTTTGTATCTTGGATAAGAATGACACAAGCCAAGAAATAACAGGTGAGTGTGAGTTTCACTCTCCAAAAGAACAGAAGCACACTCCTTGGGAAATACTGTTTTATGCAAACCCTGGCCTTGTGATAGCTCTAGTTGCTGTACTTCCCATCAACCGTCTCTAATCACCAGTGAACAAGGCTCAACCAGCCGCTCACCTGTCCTTGTTCAGGTGTGAGTGTGTGATGTTTTCAGTGAATGGAGGTTTTAGTGTCAGGGGTATACATTTAGTGCAGATTGACTTAGTATTGTGTATCAAACTTAATAGGTTTCAGTGACTGTTCAGATGTAAGAAGCACATTGATGGAAGCATCTTTCTGGGTTTCATTTTAGATTTTAGGAATTTAGCAATGAAAAATGAAAACATTTCCCTGTAGAAACAGGGTAAAGTGCCTTGCCCAGGGACACAGCGACAATCGGCCCAGTCAGGGTTCAAACCAGGAACCATCCAATCACATGCCTGACTCCCTAATCACTGAGCCGCTGACACCCCAAGCATAATATACCGTGTAGCTGTGGGATGAAAGTGCCTCTAGGCACTGGTCCAAGATCCAATTTGGTTGGTCCCCTACAAGGTTTTTGGGCAGGTATGTTAATTCTAGATCTGTCCCAGGGATGTACCAGGTATGCTGGCTTGGTCCAGCATATAAAGTGACATCAGAACATATCAAATGGTTGTCTCAGTCACTGGATAACTATTAGATACACGATGGCAGAGAACATTTGCTGCTTTACATATTTTTCCTCACCAACACAATCACCTTGAAACATTCCATTTGAATCTATGTGCGCAATAGGCGTGTGCATGTGCCAGCCGTGTGTGTTTGTGTGCAATACAGGCAGATCCTTTGTGTGTTGGCAGTGGCAATGACTTTGACAAAGAGTTTATAAATAGGATGGATAAAGATGGAGATCAAATGAGCTAGTCAGCAATTCTGGTGTCTTTCTCTCTTTTATTGTCTTTCTTTTAGCAACTGTAGTGTCTTTGTGTCAACTCTGGTCTCACTGTTTCTCTCGCTCTCTCGCTAACAACTTCCCTGTCTTCTGATCAACTCATTGCTCATTCATGGATTCACATTATTGACCCACTCATTCACTCACTGACAAGTGATCGGGGAGAATGATTAACAGGTGATGTCCGTAAAACCCACGGCAACGGACATCCATTGACTGGCTGATGCTCCCACTGTCCCGGACGGTGTCAGTCTATCACTAGTACCCCAGAGCGGTAGATCTGTATTGAATTATAGGATATTGATGCCATTCAGATACTGCACTTAAACCACAGTGTTTCTGATCATTATTTCCACCCTCTCTCTTCACTGTCACTCTCTAGGATCTTGTCTACAGTGGGGTCGGACTTCGATTTGCGGACTCTGAGAGCGGTCCGTGTGTTAAGACCACTCAAACTGGTGTCTGGTATACCCAGTAAGTCACACGGACATTCGGGGCATCTAAGTCCCTAACTGAGGGATTGTGGGGGCGGGCCCTGACCGCGATAAAAATGGTCCATTTGGATTTTCAGGCCCGGTTCTATTTACATGTCTTTGTCCCGTGTGTCTCCAGGCCTCCAGGTGGTCCTCAAGTCCATCATGAAGGCTATGATCCCCCTGCTGCAGATTGGCCTGTTGCTATTCTTCGCCATCCTCATGTTTGCTATCATCGGCCTGGAGTTCTACATGGGCAAATTCCACACTACGTGCTTTGACATTTACACAGGTAAGTTAGACGGTCAGATAGACAGACGGTTAATCAGTCAGCCAGCCTGTTATTCTGTCAGTCATTCTACCAGTTTGCCAGCCAGCCATTCACTGAGTCAGTCATTCAACCAGGTAGTCAACTAGTTTGTCAATCATTTATATGCAAATTACATTCATCATAATTAATAGTTTTCCCAACTGTTTCTACTCCTACTGTAGAATTTGTTTTAAATAACTGTAAAAAAGAAAGACCAGATTCATTATGAATGAATGATGATCTAGCGGATAAAATCCATGTTGATGCCAGATGTCTCTGTTTCCCCATAGATGAGATCCGTGAGGAGTTTCCGTGCGGGACCGAAGCCCCATCCAGACTGTGTCCTAATGGGACTGTATGTCGACAGTATTGGCTGGGACCAAACTATGGCATCACCCAGTTTGACAACATCCTGTTTGCCGTTCTCACAGTCTTCCAATGTATTACCATGGAGGGCTGGACTGACCTGCTCTATTATGTGAGTTACAGCCCCTGGATCACAGTGCTTCTACAGTACATGATGGGTATATTCTGAAATATTTACTTGGAATGAGATGGTCCATTCTTTAAGTTACAGTTGGATTGGGGTTTGGTTAAGGGTCTGGGCTTGGCTAGGGTATTCAATCTGCTTTTGGCTTGGTTAGATTTGGCTTTGAGATTGAGTTTAAGTTGGGCTTTGAGTTTCAGTTAGGTCCTTGGTCTGTGGCTAACTGAGAGCAACTAAAACCTGGATCCCTTGAATAATTGAGTGTTATGGTATTTACTAGACAGTCACTTAGTGGTAAATACCCACCAATTTATAAAATACACTATTCACTGCTGTATAAATATGCCCATAGCCTTTACTCCCGTGCCGTGTGTGTGTGTGTGTGTGTGTGTGAGTGTGTGCCCATACCTAAACGCAGTGAACAGCGCCCTGCTGCCTGTGGCGATGGTTGCTATGGTGACAGAGAGGTGGATGAGGGTAGTGGGGGATGTGAGTGTAGTCTCGTCCACAGAAGTCTCTACAGACCTATATTACATCCTCCTTCTCTCTCACCGCTTCCTCCATCGTTATCTCCACTTACACCACGTCGCCACACCCAAACCCTCACCGTTTAGCTTCTCCCTTTCACCCGACGCCCCACCCCTCGCTTCCCGCCCACCCCTCTCTGCCTCCTTCTCCCCCTATCCGTTCGTCTCCCTCAGTCTCCCTTGGTGGCAATGCTGCTCTGTATTTACCGGGTTTGTTCAACCGGAGTTCTTCTTGCATCTGCTGAGGAAGAAAGTGCTGAAAGTTTAATGTCTGAAAAGGCTGCAGTACATTCAGTACCACACAGCCACGGCAGCACAGCGGCCAAGCCCACAGTGGGGGGAAGGATGGGGGGAGTGAAAGGGGGAGTGGGAGTGAGACAGAAAGGAGAGGAGGGAGGGATGGAGGGAGGGTGAGAGGGGAGAAAGGGTGAAGGGGGACAGTAGGAGATAGAGGAGGACAGTAAGTGAAGTAAATGAAAGGGGAAGTGATGTCATGTCATCTGTGGGGAGGGAGATACAGCATATAGCAGTAGGGGGAAGGATAAGAGGGAGAAAAATGGTGGTTTCGAGCAAAGGGAAGGCAAAAGGATGGATGTGGATAAAAGGAAAAAGGAAAGTAGGAAAGAGGAAGTGTTTTATTCTGTGCAGCTTAACTGTATCATTGGCAGTTGCTGTATGTTACACATATAATGGAGGCAAATAGGAGGATTGCATTTTTTATCATATTCTGAAGCAGATGTGCCACTAAGGCAGAAATTACGTGATTGATTGACTCAGTGATGAGGGCGGAGCTTACATACCATCTGGGTAAGCATTGAATTAAAGTTTAAAGTACTGTTAAACCAGTTAAAAAATTAGTTATGTTTAGGGTTAAGCTAGTAGTTAAGGTTAGGGACAATGGTTTGTATAAGCACCAAACCTGGTCAAATGTCCTTCCTGCGGCCCGCCCTCCAAATTGGGCAATCACATATTTTCGGCCTTGATCTGCATCAAGATCAAAAGATTAATGAAAACACCAATCTGCCAGAAGGTTCCGGTGTACCTCAGCCTTATACTTGTGAAATCAAAGAGGAAATTCTACTAACTAAGACAACTGACAGAATTGTGTGTGTGTGTGTCTGATTGCAGAGCAACGATGCTTCGGGAAGCGCATGGAACTGGATGTACTTCATCCCTCTTATAATCATCGGCTCTTTTTTCATGTTAAACCTGGTGCTGGGTGTGCTGTCCGGGTAAGGGTGTGTGAGAGCAAAACGTCTGTGCATTTGTGATTTGGATTTTCTCCGCTTCTAAGTACGTTTGTGTGTGTGTGTGTGTGTGTCTGTCTACACAGGGAGTTTGCCAAAGAGAGAGAGCGAGTGGAGAACAGGAGTGAGTTTCTGAAGCTGAGGAGACAGCAGCAGATTGAGAGAGAGCTCAATGGATACCTGGAGTGGATTTGTAAAGCAGGTACTGGACTATAATGTAGATGTGAACACCATCCTACTTGGAGCATTGCTCCATATGCTGTATGTTTATGACATGTCGATTACTATCATGTTCGTGTTATTCCATTTCTTTCTGTAGAAGAGGTGATCCTAGCAGATGATGAAGACCCTGATGCTTTTGATGGTATTTACCCCATTGTGTGTGTGTGTGTGTCTGTGTCTCTGTGTTTGTGTGTTTGTGTCTGTGTCTCTGTATCTGTGTGTGTGTGTCTGTGTGTGTGTGTGTGTGTGT